>PVIY010013346.1:0-59449 GCA_004026745.1 Myrmecophaga tridactyla | reverse complement strand
TAAAATTGTGGAATTGTAACCCATACCAAACTCTGAAATCTACTCTACAACTAGTTTTTATGCTGTGCTTTGAAATTTATTGCTTTTTTGTATATATTATTTTTCACAAAAAAGAAAAAAAAGTCAATTGTGATGATAAAAAAAATTTATTCCTTCTAGCCTCCTATATTCTGGAGCAGCTAGAAGAAAAAAATCTGAGATGACGGTATGGTAGCCCATGACAAACTCTGGGATCTGTCCTATAACTACTTGTTAAAGAGTGCTTTGAAAACTATTGCATTTTTCTTTCTTTGCTTTGTATATGTGTTATATCATACAATAAAAAAAGTTTTAAAAATCTCATTGAAAGTTAAAAAAAAAACTGAGGGGTGATTAAAATATTTGCAGACAAACAATCCCTGACAGAATTTGTGACTAAGAGACTGGCTCTACAAGAAATACTAAACGGAGCATTACAGGCAGGTAGGAAAAGATATGAGAGAAAGGTCTGGAGAAGAGTGTAGAAATGAAGACTATCAGTAAAGATAAAAAGAGAAAAAAATTAGATATGCCATATAAAATCCAAAAGAAGAAATGGTAGAAGAAATGATTGCCTTTACAGTAATAACATTAAATGCCAACGGATTAAACTCCCCAATCAAAAGACATGAACTGGTAAAATAGATTAAAGAACAGGACCCATCAACATGCTGTTTACAGGAGACTCACTTTAAACCCATGGACAAAAATAGGTTGAAAGTGAAAGTTTGGGAAAAGATGTTTCATAGAAACAACAATCAGAAAAGAGCAGGAGTAGCTATACTAATATCTGACAAATTAGACTTCAAATGTAAAACAATTAAGACATAAAGAAGGACACTATGTATTAATAAAAGGAATAACTCAAAAGAAGACACAACAATAATAATTACTTATACATGGAGCCAGAATGCTCCAAAGTACATGAGGCAAACACTGACCACACTAATCACACATCAGATAAGGTTTAGTACCCAGAATATATAAGGAGATTCTTCAGCTCAAAAACAAATAGACAAACAACCCAATTAAAAAATGGGCAAAACACATGAACAGACAGTCTCAGAAGAAGAACTACAAATGGTTAAAAGGCACATGGAAAGATACTCAACTTCACTGGCTATTAGGGAAATGCAAATCAAAACCACAGTGAGATATCATCTGACACCTACTAAAATGGCCATTATCAAAAAAACAGAAAATGACAAACACTGGAGAGGATGTGGAGAAAGAGGCACACTTCATTGTTGGTGGGAATGTAAAATGGTACAACCGCTCTGGAAGGCAGTTTGGCGGTACCTCAGGAAGCTAAAGATAGATTGCCATACAATCCAGCAATCCCACTACTAGGTATATATTCAGAGGTCCTGAGGGTAAGAACACAAATGGGCATTTGAACACCAATGTTTAAAGCAGCATTATTTACAATTGCCAAGAGATAGAAACAGCCCAAATGTCCATTAACAGATGAGTGGCTAAACAAGCTGTGGTATATACATATGATGGAATATTACGCAGCTGTAAGACAGAATAAAGTCATGAAGCATGTAACAACGTGCAAATACTGTATTGGTCTCAATAACATGAACTAACATTAAAGAATGAACTTGGAGAATGGAAGTTAAGAAAACAGGTTATCAGGAGATAGAAATAGGGCAGAGATTGGGCAATTGGTGAAGAAATGTAGATTGTGCATCAGGACTGACTATAAAAATTCAGAAATGGATAGCACAATGCAACCTGATTGTAGCACAATAATATAAGTACACTGAATCTGAATGTGAATATGATTGAGGGAGAAGGGCTGGGGGCACATATGAAACTAGAGGGAAAGATAGAAGATAAAGACTGAGATGGAATAATTTAGGAATGCCTAGAATGGACAATGATGGTAATTAAATATACAAATTAAAAACATGTTTTTCCAAGAGGGAAAAGAATCAATGAACAGGATTAACAATATATCAGACACAAAAGAAGAAAAAATTAGGAAAATAAAAGATAGGTCAGTGGAAAATATCAAGACATGGAGATAAAAAAAGAATGAAAACACAAAAGAACATAAGAAATATGTAGAACATGGTAAAAATGGCTAATATCTGTTCAATTGGAGTTTCAGAAAAAAGGTAAGAAAGAATGGCGCAGAACCTGGCTGAGAATTTTCAAAAACTGGCAAAAGATCTCAAGTCATAGATTCATGAAATCCAAACAGAATAACCAAGGTAAACCACACTTAAATATAGCATAAAAACTCCTTGAGCCAAAAACTCCTTGAAATCAAAGTCAAAGAGAAAATCTTAAAAGCAGCCAGAGAAGAAAGAAGTTTTACCTTTAAAGAAACAAATATAAGACAGTTAATTGACTTTGCAACAGAAAAAAAATGAAGCCAAAAGCACAGACAGATTGAGAATAGCCTCCAACTTGGCATTATATCCTTAGCAAAGATATCCTTTGAATAGGACGTAAAAATAAAGATATTTTCAGGTGAACAAAAACTGTGAGAACTCTTCGTTAGTAGATGCACAGCAAGATAAATATTCAAGAGAGAGACTTCAGGCAAAGTCAAATGATTGCAAATGTAAACACAGAATACAGGACAGAATGACAACCCAGTAAAGGTAAGTATATGGTCAAATTCAAATGATTATTGACTTTATAAAACAACAATACTAATGCCTTATTAGTATATATTTTAGTTTCCTAGGCTACTCAAACAAATACCATGAAATGGACCAGGTTAAACCACGGGGAATTTATTTGCTCATGGTTTGAGGCTGGAAAAAAGCCCAAATCAAGGCATCATCACGGTGGTGCTTTCTGGCCAAAGACTGGCATTCTGGGGCTGGCTGCCAGAGAGCCTCAGAGTCTCTGCCACATGGCAAGGCATATGGCGGCATCTCCTAGTCCCTGCCTTCTCTTCTGGGTTCCATCAGTGTCTAGCCTCTTCCATCCTATGGCTTTCTCTCTCTCTGTGTCTGAATTTCACTCTCTCATAAAGGACTCCAGTAATAGGATTAAGACACAACCTGATTGAGGTGGAACACACTTTAGCTGAAGTAGCCTCATCAAAAGGTCCTACTTACAATGGATTAATTTTAAGAATATGTTTTTCTGGGAAACATTCAGTTTCAAACCACCACAGTGAGGTTTAAAATATATGCAGGTGTAAAATAAACGGCAACAATAGCACAAAAGGCAAGAGGGGTTAAGTAGGGATAAAATGTCCTACAACACTTGGTGAACCAGGACATAGTAAAAATGCTAAATGATAGTAGCTTGAATGAGATAAGGATACATGTTATAATTACTAGGGTAACTATTAAAAGAATAGGCCAAGAAAGCAAAAATAAGAGGGGGGGATGAAATTAGAAGTTTTTGGTTCATAAAAAAGCAAAAAAGAAGGAAAGAGAACAGCTCAAAAAAGGAACAGAGAAGAGGTGGGACAAATATATAACAAAGGATAAGATAGTATATATAACCCAAATATATCTGTAATAACATTAAGTGTGAGAACATACATGTGCTGGTTCGAAAGGATGTATGTCCCCTAGAAAAGCCATGTTTTAATCTAAATCCCATTTCATAAAGGCAGAATAATCCCTATCCATACTGTATGCTTGAAACTGTAATCAGATCATCTCCCTGAAGATGTGATTTAATCATGAGTGGTTGTTAAGCTGGATTAAGTGATGACATGTCTCCACCCATTTGGGTGGGTCTTGATACGTTTCTGGAGTCCTATAAAAGAGGAAACATTTTGAAGAATGGCGATTCAGAGAGAGCAGAGAATGCTGCAGCACCATGAAGCAGAGAGTCCATCAGCCAGTGACCTTTGGAGATGAAGAAGGAAAATGCCTCCCGGGGATCTTCATCCCCGGATGAAGCCAGGAAAGAAAGCTAGCAGATGATGCCGTGTTCACCATGTGCCCTTCCAGATGAGAGAGAAGCCCTGACTATGTTTGCCATGTGCCTTCTCACTTGAGAGAGAAACCCTGAACTTCATGGGCCTTCCTGAACCAAGGTATCTTTCCATTGATGGGTGCCTTTGATTGGACATTTCTATAGACTTGTTTTAATTGGGACATTTTCTTGGCCTTGGAACTGTAAACTAGCAACTTATTGAATTCTCCTTTTTAAAAGCCACTCCGTTTCTGGCATATTGCATTCTGGCAGCTAGCAAACTAGAACAATACATAATGCATTTATCTAGTCTACCTTTCAAGGAAGTTTCAGAGGTTACAAGTTTTGCTCTTACAAAAAGGCAACAATAAAAATTCTTACATGTGAAAGTTTCTTTAGGGTTTTATGTAAGTAAATAAAATTGTACATCTTCCACTTTATGACTTTATGCATTTTCCTATATGGCTTGTGCTTTTAATGTAAAAAAAAATTCTTTCTTAACCTGTGGTCATAATGATATCTTCAAGTTTTAAAGTTTGGTTTTCTCTTTTAAGTCTTTAATCCTTCTAGAATTTAATTTTGTGTGTATTGTGAAATAAGTGTCTAATTCTTTTTCCCATGTAGATAGCCCAATTGCCCTGGTACCATTTAATAATGGTACCAGGTCTATACTTTCCTTACTGATTTTATTACTGCTTCTGTCATATACCAGTATCTCACATATGTGTTAACTAGTTGCCTATCCTGCCAATGTCACAGTTTTAATTGCCATCACTTTACATTAAATGTTGTTATCAAATACGATAGCCCTCCCTCAATTTATTCTTCTTCAGAACTATTTTGATTATCCTGTCACTTTCTTATTTCCTGTGAATTTCAGTCTCAACTTCTCAAGTTTCAAGGAAAAAAAACTTGTTAGACTTTTTATTAGGATTAAATTAACTGCAGAGTAATTTGTAAAGAAATAACAATCTTTATGATATTGAGTCTTCTCATCTGTTCTATGAATTTATTATATATTTCCATTTATTTGGTTCTATTTTATGTCCTTTCATAAAGTTTTATCGTGATCCCCTCTAAGGTCTTACACAAATATATTCTCAGAGCCATAAAGTTTTTGATAATATTGCAAGTGACATTGTTTTCCAAATTTTTGTACATTGAACCTTTATTCATTAACAATGTTGAAATCTTTTACTAGTCCTAATAATTTACCTCTAAAGTCTCATTTTTTTTTTTTAATTTGCATATGGGCAGGAGGCACCAGGGATCGAACTCCAGATCTCCAGCACGGCAGGTCGGAGCTCTGCCTGCTGAGCCACGGCAGCCGCCCTAAAGTCTCATTTTTAAAGAAAGTACTTAACAAAGGGCAAAGGAACTTCCAAATCAAGTATCTTAATCCATTATTTTCTAGATAAAGTTTTAAAATAGAGCAGGAGGAAATATTATATTTCCTTTTTATGTATTTTTTATAAATACAGACTACCTCATGATTTACGATGCTGCAAAGTATGCATTAATAATGAGTCCTCAATAATGAGGCAAATTTCTGGTGGTGGCTTTGGAGAATGGTTCTGTTTTTAGTCATTCTTTATTCTACTGTGAAAAAAATGAGGGAAGCAAGAGCCAGGTCATAAATGTGTTGAGTGTGTATTTTATATCGAAAGCACTTAATTTTAATCAGGGAAATGTCATAATGAGATTTGCATTTTAGAAAGAGCAGTCAGCACCACTGTGACAAATGGGCCGAGCTTGTGTTCTATAGAAAGGGAGGGTATCCGGGAGATAATTGCAGCAACTACTTAAACTATAAGCTCTATGAGGACAGAGAATGTTGGTTTTTCCTACCAATGAGTCCTCAGATCCTTTCACAGTGCTTGACATACAACCGATGCTCAGTAAATACTTGGTAAATCAATCAATTAACTAATTCATTAATTCTACAAGGAATAATCAGAACCAAAAAGAGAGATTGTGGAGATGGAGAGGAGAAGTCAAAATGCATAAATATTTAAAAGAGGGAGCAATTGTATACTGGAAGTGAGGGAAAGGGAGAAATCTGGAAGGACTCCCAGCTTACTGTCTTGAGTGACTGGATAGATAGCAATACCCTTCAACCAGAGAGGGAATAAAGAAATATAGACACGTTTTCAGGAATATATAATGAGTTACATTTCAGACATATTGAATTTGAAGTACTTCCAAACAGATTTGTCGAAAAGCAGTTCAATGTCTTGATCTACAGCTGCAGAAAGAGATCTCAGCATTGGGAAGGAGCTGAGGTTACAGGCATCAGTGAATCACTGTGGGAATGTATAGAATTCGAGTCTCCTTCCCCTATGATGTGCTGTATCCATCTTAAGCTCCCCGAAGGTCTCACACACTAGAACATTTACAAGGACTTGAAGTTGCCTCTTGAAGAAGGAAAATGGACTCACCTACAGAGACCTCAGTGACCCACTTACATTTAGAAGTGGAGTGACCCTTTATTCAGGTAAGAACACAAATGGAGCAGATGTTCTTTTATAAAATATCAATCCTACTATCTGTTCATCTGTGATCCAAAGCATATCGCTGTGCCTTCAATAGCATATGCACACTTTACTTTTTGTCAGAAAAGTTCACCTGGAATTGTCTGCTCTCCAGTTCTGGTCAAAGGTCCTTAGGTTGATAGGCTGGCAGCCTGAGATTCGTTCCCTGTTCGTCTCTCTAAGTATTCTACAGTCTAATATAGTATAAATCTAGAGCACCCCATTAGCTTAGTTATATCACTGAGCACCACTTCAACATACAACTCAGAGTTTACCAAAGCCCAACATAAATACACGCATGAATAAAGCCCCAACATTTGCTATAAACATCTTGTCTGGAGCTGTTGTCCTCTATATTATTCTATGTCCGTTACACAAGTTTTCTCATAATGAATTACTGTTGCTTTTATTTTAATTAGTATTTTTATTATAAAAGCAATATATGCTTATTGTAAATAAAAATTTTCAAGAAATATAAACACTCCCTTATCTCCTTTCCCTGCCCACACAATTCTTTTCTTTTTTTGTTTCATCTATACCTCCACCAGCTCCCCAGTCCTCACTCAATTATTACTTATTTACACTTTTTGAAGTAAAGTGTACTTACATGGAAATGTATAAATCTTCGCTCTACAATTTTGACAAGTGGATACACATATACAACCCAAACCCCTCTCATGACACAGGTTCCCTGTGCCTCTCACCCCATCAAAGGCTATCGCTGTTCTGATTGTGATTTTTTGGTGTGTGTGTATGTGTGTTTAACCTTAGATTAGTGCCTGTTCTAGAACTTTATTCTCCTTTTACATCTCAGCTTCTTTTTCTTACCATGCCTTCTGTGAGATCAACCCACGTAGTTGGATTTGTTTGTTTAACAGCTGTCACTACTGCAATATATTGATCCTTTCTCATTTTGATGGATGGTTGGTTAATTCGAGTTTTTGGTTCTTAAGAATAAAACTCTTTTTGTGGATATGTTTTCACGTCTTTTTGTGTATATGTGTTTTCATTTCTCTTGTATAAATTTCTAGGAGTAGAATTACTTGGTCAAAGACTATAAAAAACTACTGTACCTTTTCCAAAGTGGTTTTGCCATTTTACATTCTCAGCAGCAATGTATGAAATTTCAAGTTGCTGCATATCCTTGCCAGCCTTTGGTATTGTTAGTGCTTAAGTCTCTTTTAATCTATATGTAGCTCCCTCTCTCTCTTGCAAACACATGTGCCTTTGTATGTGTGTATGCAAAGGGTTGTTGTTGAAGAATTCAATCATTTGTCCAGCAGAATTTCTGGTCTGGATTTTTCTGACTGCATTCACATAATACGTTTCACACATTCGTCTGTGCCTTGAATTTTTGGTAATTTGGTATTTGGATCTAGAGGTGCAATCAGATTCAAGTTTAATTTTGCAAGATTTCTTCAAAGGTGGTGTGCACTTTCATTAGAAGATATGTAATGATTGATGTTCTCTCTCTTTGTGATATCTGTTTTCAGTTTACCATCATTGCCTCAATCCATTACTTGATTAGCGATTGTAAAAATATTCCATCATTCCTTCTTTGTTTATTAGTTGGAATACTTAGGAAACGAAAACCTGCCTCCTAATCAACTGTTTGGCTAGGCTATGGCACAGATTATAAAGGAAAGGGAGGCCAAATGCCAGGCATTTTTCCTTATTAGTTTTCAAAAAAATTAGGTGGCTTCTTAGTATCCTCTAAAGGTGACCAATAGATTGTTGTTGCTTTGAGACTCACTATAAACTAATGGATTTAAACATACTGAATAGATTTAAACCCATTGCACTTATTATTTTTTTTAAGGATTTAAGGATAATATTTTATTTCAAGAGTAAATACTTAGAATTTCTTCCACATGACTGTTTTTGTTTAACTTTTTGTATTGTATAGTATAACATATACACAAAGCAAAGAAATAAAAAAAGCAATAATTTTCAGCGCACTCTTCAATAAGTAATTACAGGACAGATCCCAGAGTTTGTCATGGGCTACCATACAATCCTCTCATATTTTTCCTTTTAGCTGCTCCAGAATATAGGAGACTAGAGGGCTTAAATACTTTTCATCATCACAATAAACTTTTTTTCCCTTCTTTTTTTGTGAACAATAACATGTATACAAAAAAAGTTATAAATTTCCAAGCACAGCACCGCAATTAGCTGTAGAACATATTTCAGACTTTGACAGGGGTTACAACTTCACAATTTTAGGTTTTTACTTCTAGCTGCTCTAAAATACTGGAGACTAAGATATCAATTTAATGATTCAGCATTCATATTCATTTGTCCATTCTATCTTCTATGTATAATTCCACCATCACCTTAGATCTTCCCATACCTCTCACTGGGGTTGTTTGGGCTATGATAATTCTAAACTTTTGATATTGGAAGGGTCTGTCATTGATATGGGGTAGGGAGATGGAACAATCTGATGTTCTGGAGAGGCTGGGCTAGGTTTCAGGACTTATCTGGACCAGGGACCCATCTGGAGGCTGTAGGTTTATGGCAAGTTACTCTAGTGCCTGGAACCCTTGTGGAATCTTACATATTGCCCTAGATGTTCTTTAGGATTGACTGGAATGGTCCTGGCTGGGGGTTGGCAGGTCATGATAGGTAGCAAGATCTAACTGAAGCTTGCGTAAGAGCAACCTCCAGAGTAGCCTCTCAACTCTATTTGAACTCTCTCTGCCACTGATACTTATTAATTAGATTTCTTTTCCCTGATTTGGTCAGGATGTAATTATCGATCCCATGGTGCCAGCTCTGGATTCATCCCTGGGAGTACTCTCCCACGTCGCCAGGGAGACTTTCACTCCTGGGTGTCATGTCCCACATAGCGGGGTGGGCAATGATTTCACTTACAGAGTTGGGCTTAGAGAGACTGAGGCCACATCTGAGTAACAGCAGAGGTCCTCCAGAAGTAACTCTTAGGCATGCCTATGGGTAGTCTAAGCTTTTCTGCTACCTACATAAGCTTCACAAGAATAAGCCTCATGATTGAGGGCATGGCCTATTGATTTGGGTGTCCCTAAAATTTGACACACAATTCTAACCCCCAGAAGTAATCAATTACTTGACATTCTTTCCACTGCAAGTAATTTACTGTAACTTGAAGTAAATGAAATACAAGAAAGGACGTGGAAGGCATCTAGGAGAAGGGTGAAGAATAAAAAATCTACTGCAGGAACAAGGTCAATTCCAAGGGCCCCAGAGAGTGCAACCTCAAATATTTACTTCTTCTCTCTGCTTCTGCATGTGTGCTACTCCCTTAGATTTCTCAGGTGGGGGAGAACAGGGTTTCCAGTAGTTCCGGGACTTACAGCACTGTCCCCCGTGAGAAAAAGGGATTCTTTTCCCCTTAGAAAAACCCCAGGGTCATGCTCTGATTGGCTTGGCTTAGAGCAAAGGAGTCCTGTAGTGGGCAGTATGCCCCCACCCTCCAGAAACTCCTGACTGAAGTGGCCGAGAAGCAGTGCCCTTGAGCAAAGGGGACATCGTCATCAAAGGAAGGAGAAAGTTGTGCTGAGCTGCAAAAATGACTGAGGACCTTTATATCACCTGGGTAATTTCCAGATGATTTTTCTGCACTTACAAGCATACAAAAATACTCTTTTTCTGTTTTGCAAAAATAAAAACATACTATGACAAAAGTCCTTTTAAGAGTTAATATCAAGCGCCTCCCCTCCCTCACCTCTGTCTTTGGAGAGTGCCTGCATGTTCTCTTACATGTGTTCTCAATAAATATTCTGCCTGCTTTACTCTATGCTATGGTGTGCCCTTGAATTCTTTCTCATGGCATGGCCAAGAACCTGGAAGCCAAAATCCAGCAACATATTTTGGTGAGCTAGCCAGGAGGCACTTCTCTGCAACCATCTGGGCTGGTGAGTACTGGGAGGTTTGCGCATGTGCTGTCACTTTCTTCTCACTTGACTCATTGCTATCCTCTCCTTTGTCCTCATTTTCATTACTCTCTCTAGGAATCTAGGCACCCTGACTCAGCATCCCCACGACATAACCTCGGTTCACCCTGAACCACCGGTTCCCTCCTCAGAGGTGGCAGGAGCCCCACCTCCATGCCAGGTAGATCCAAGGAGGTTCAGGGTGGTGGGTGATACCACCCTTTGGGACCCAACTAGGGGCTTCTCCCCCTGTCTAGCAGGAGTCCGATGGGAGCCAAAAAGTCTCTCTCTCTCCTCTGTCCTCTGCCCTCTGTGCTCTGTCCTCTCTCCTCTCTCTCTCTCTTTATCCCCTCTGAGGACCCAGAACTTTGCTCTTGCTGAATTGTTCCTCTTCCCACCTCATCCATGGAAGTCCTCTCCCCTGCCTCCATGAGAATCTTGTTTCTCTTCTATCTGACTTTCTAGGCCTTCTGAGACATTCCATCTTTTGTAGCACAGGATTCTGGGCTAAGGGTTCCTGTACCAAACAAGGCAGTTAGTATTCTAAGGAGTCACCTCTGGTTTTTGCTCATAGGAATTGGGTACTTTCCAATAGGAGTGTCTCCCCCCAAAAGCCAGAAGTGAGGTTTGCAGGGTAAACAAAATCCCTAGCTAGCCTTCTCTCTGGGTCTTTCCATCTCTTTGTCTGCTACTACGTCTTGAGTCCTAGCATGTTCTGCTGTTAGCTTTCCTGAAGGGGTTGCCCAGCATAGGAAGAAACCATTGGCTGGGGAGAATAGGCTGTTGGGTGTGTGTTCACTTTCACTTTCACAGATCTGCACTGTTAGGGATGGAGGAAGCCTCACTCTTGGCTCCCTGGCCCTGTCCTGTAATCTGTCCATACCTAGATCCTTCTAATTGCTTGAAAAGCCTACTAAACCACCTTCTAAGAAGGAACCTGATTTCCTTGCTGCATGTTCTTTTCCTCTAGCTTGATCATGGCAATACCCAGGGTTGGCACCTGGGAGATACCCTTCCTCAAATTTCTTTGTTGTTGGCAAATACTTTCTAGTCTCTTAGGCAATAATCTAGGTGGTTAATTAAGAGCACAGACACTCAGGAAGACAAGTGAGTTGGCTCAGCAGCTTCTGGATGGTACTGGGCCATCTATCTCCTGAGTCTTCAAGGGCCCCAGAATGCCCAGGAATAGAGGCTGATCCACTTGGCCCGAAGGATCAGCACTTGGAAAAGCAGGCTGGCAAACTGGGACACCAGGCACCAGCATGGAAATCTGCGTTTTTATCTCTCATTCTTAAAAATCGGTGATGCTTCCAGTATTTCCTACAGCATTTTGCCTAGCCACAATATTGCCTGGAGGGTGGCCAGTGTTGGTCCTCAAATAGGACAGTCAGCCAAAACCCTATTGTGCTGGTTTGAAAAGATGTATGTACCCTAGAAAAGCCATGTTTTGATCCTAATCCCATTTTATAAAGGCAGCCATTTCTTCTAATCCCTATTCAGTATTGCATGTTTGAAACTGTAATCAGATCATCTCCCTGGAGATGTGATTTAATCAAGAGTGGTTGTTAAACTGGATTAGGTGGAGGGGTGTCTCCACCCATTTGGGTGGGTCTTGATTAGTTTACTGGAATCCTATAAAAGAGGAAATATTCTGGAGAAAGAGAGATTCAGAGAGAGCAGAGAATGCTGCAGCACCACAAAGCAGAGAGTCCACCAGCCAGCAACCTTTAGAGATGAAGAAGGAAGACACCTCCCGGGGAGCTTCATGAAACAGGAAGCCAGGAGAGAAAGCTAACAGATGATGTTGTGTTTTCCATGTGCCCTTCCAGCTGAGAGAGACACCCTGACTATGTTTGCCATGTGCCTTCTCACTTGAGAGAGAAACCCTGAACTTCATCGGCCTTCTTGAACCAAGGTATCTTTCCCTGGATGCCTTTGATTGGACATTTCTATAGACTTGTTTTAATTGGGTCATTTTCTCAGCCTTAGAACTGTAAACTAGCAACTTATTAAATTACCCTTTTTAAAAGCCATTCCATTTCTGGTATATTGCATTCCGGCAGCTAGCAAACTAGAACACCTATCTTACAATTAAATCTCTTTTATAAGAAGGAAGGAAAGTGGAGAAAACTTCCTTACTGACAGCTTTTATGGCCTTCTATGAGAACAAACCCATAAACGGTTCCTGCAAATTATGTATGTCCAGTAAAACTGCCAAAAACTTCTTCCTCATGACACTTCTTTGCAGAAAGAGGCAAATATTTTAAATATTCCTCTTTTAAATATCCCCCCACCTTAATCATCATTTAATCGCTACTAAACCCCCTTACAACTAAATATAAAACTTCTCTTCTAAATTATCCTCTCTTCATAGCCCTCAGGAAACAGAAAATTTATAGGACAAAAGGTCTCCTCTTTCTCCTTTTCCAGAGAAAATGGGAAATGCCAACAATCAATATAAACGAAATAAGATGGGGAAGTATAGCCCTCCAATGGGACTCTCAGTTACAATACCATTCTCCAATCTGTAAAAGTCAGGGAAATAGTCAGAAATTCCCTAGACCCAGATATTTATAGCTCTCTATCAAAACAAGAAACTAAAAAAAAACTTGTCGGGCGGGCCATGGTAGCTTGGTAGGCAGAGTCTCATCTGCCATGCCGGAAACCCAGATTCAATTCCCAGTGCCTGCAAGGGCAAAAAAAAAAAGAAAGAAATACTTGTCACTTGTGTTATGCTCATGTGTCAATTTCCACTTGAGAAGAAAATACTTATTTGCTAGAAAGCATGAGAAAAAGTAACACCAAGCTAGTTAATTGTAATAAGCTAAGGGAAACCACTCAGGAGAAAGAGGAAACCCCAGTACCATTCCAGGAGAGATTAGTGGAAGCCCTACAAAAGTTATGAATGTAAGCCAAGATTCCTGGGAAAGCCAGATTTTGCTGGGTACCATTTCATCAGCCAGTCAGAGATAGCTGCAAAAGTTCTCCATGGGCCTGCAAATTCCCACTGACTTATTAGAAACTGCTTTTTCCATCTTTAATCATTGAAACAAGGCCAAGTTGGGGAGGAAAGGAAAGACCAGAAAACATGCTCAGCTTACTGCAGTCACTATGAACAGTGCCCTGTCCTCTCGAGGTCACCCAAACCATGGCTCCAAGGCCCAAAGACTTCACTTCATCTGTGGGTCAGAAGTCCACAAGGGCAGACAGTACCAGAAACCTTGAAATAACCCTCAGACTCTCAGGACCCACTAGAACCTTGCCCCAGGTGCCACCAACAAGTGCTTTGGGCCCAGGGACTGCCCTGTCTCCCAAAGGGAGGGCAGGACAGCCCTCAAGCATTGTTCATGGCAAATGAAGGAGCCTGAGGGTGTCTGAGACCACGCATGGTTCTGCTGACTTCACTTCTGACCAGCTTGGAGAAGCCCCGGGTAACACTTAATGGGACAGGTACAATCACTGATTTCCTAATTAATACTGGAGACATTTTGTCCCAAACTGCCACTCTGGGCCTACCTCCACTCAGACTTGCCTGATTATGTGAGTTGACAGGAAAATCAAAACTAAAATCTTCACTATCCCTCTCCTTCATTTCCATCAATTTCTCATTGGCCCTAAATGCCCCACCTCCCTCTAGGGAGAGAGCTTCTTCACTCCTTGAGGACCACCTTAAGACTAGAAAACCCAGCTAGTGTTTATCCCCTTGTATACCCTGAGGTCTCTATTAGATCAAGGCCTCTTGCCATCCCAGAGAAGATCCTGAAGCAAATACACCTGTCTTAATGGGATGAAAGCATCCCAAGGCTACCCCATAAATAACCCCTGACTGCATGCAAGTTTTTGGTCCTAAATCTTAAAAATGCATTTTTGTATCCCTCTTCACCCTAACTCTCAATACCTATTTGCTATTGAATGGCAGGGACTTAAAAATAAGATTCCCACCCTACTCAGTGCTGCCCCAAGGGTTTCAAAATAGTCCCTATATCTTTAAAAATACCTTAGCACCAGACCTCACTGGACTCCAACTGCCTCAAAGTACAGTCTTGCAACATGTTAACTTTGTAAACTATCATATTCTAATTTAAGTGAATTTTTTGTTGTACTCATTGCTAACTGAATGGATATGGAAAGTTGTAGAAGATTTAAGAGAGTGAATTTTGTAGTAATTACTCACCACAAGTCCTGAATTGATGTGAAAAGTTGTAGAGAATTGAAGAAAGTAAGTTTTATTTGTAGTCATTGCTGACTACAAAAGTTATGCAGAGTTTATAAAAATGAATTCTGTCTGTCCTGGTCGATGCTGATCTCTGTTAAATTGCTCTTAATGAAAAGTTATAAAAACTTTTTCTTAACCATCTAAATACTCTGTTTAAAAGATAAAAATTTTATATCACATTAGAATAATAACCTTGTTAATGTTAGCATCCTTTATTTCAGAGGACAAATCTTCTCACTCTTAAAAGAAAACTGTTTCAAAAGATTTGCTTCTCTCACCTTGTAAAAGTAAAGTACTAAAATAGTTTAACACATTACCTAAAAAGAGTGTTTAAGAAGTATTACAATAATTTTAAAAAATTCTATGCTTCTGTTAGGTAGATTTGCATGGGTAAAATGTTATTCATATATGTAGAAATTGTTTCTATCCTAATACTAATCTGTATAATGTTAAAAGTTACAAATCATTAAAAAACCAAATTTGCTTGTCACCTGCACTACTTTAAGGCTTCTCTAAAAGTATGGGTAGTCACCTATAAGTCAAAACTTCATCTTCAACAAAAGGACTTTAAAACAGAAGCAAGCCAAGTTTAAAAATTATATTCAACAAGTTAATTAGCATAACCATGGTAAATGTATAAAACTTCTGTTATAGTTTGTAGTCGATGACCCCAATATAAGTTAACTGTCAAATGTTTTTATTTCTAAAAACAAAGTCATTTAAAAATACTTATAAAAAAGTAAAGCTTAAAGTGTAAGCTCATACAACAATCACATTTACTCCCAAGCTTTAACTGTTCCTTCTAAATTCTGAGATGCTTTGCTTTGTATAACCTAGTAGTTCCCTGGGACTTTAAGAATCTGTTTAAAACCCAAGACTCAGAGTTAAAGTTCTCCAGGGCTGAAGTTCTCCATATAGCAACATGTGAATGATGATGATCTAATTAGGACTAAGATAAATATAATATTGTCTATATTCTAAAACTTTAACATCTATGTAAGACCAAAAAAGAGCCAGAGTATTTTAAGCAAAAATAAATAAATAAAACTATTGAACTTCCCTACCTGGGGAATTTAGTTAATTCTCTTAAGCAATGAGGACTCTCAATTTAATATTCAAAAGCCCTGCCCCCAGGGAGTTAGCTCAGGATGCAAAACTGATTGCTCACATGAGCTCCAGAACAAGGAAAATGGAAAAAGCTGTGCCTTCTTATTCCTGCATGGTGTCACAACAGTGGAGAAAGAGCAAGGCTTTCTCCCTATTAAACACCACCAAGAGATACTCAATTTCTCAAATGCTATGACCTTACCAACAACAAAAAAATTAGTGGTAATTCATTACCCTGGCATTCAGAAAAATAATACCAACATCTCTTTAGGGAATAACTGGGCCAACATGGCAGCCAAAGCTGCAGCCCAATCAATCAAGCATCCTCTAAGCCTCATTTGTGCACTCTTTAACTTAGAACATCTGCCCTCTTATTCCCCAGTTAAGCAGTCATTACCCAGCTAAGATTCACTCTTGGACCTGAAAGTTGATCATTTCCTTCCCTCTTGGCCAGTCTCACTTGACTAAGGTGTCTCCTAAGCCTGCTCACTTTTATCCTCCTCTTGCTATTAATTGCCCTTCTATTTTTAAGCTTTTCACAAGTTTATTTCTTTCAAATTAGAAGCCTTTCACACCAAACCAATGCTGATGCAAGAATCTCAACCGTTCCAACTGCCCCTCTCAACTTAAATGAGATAGCAAGAAAGGTCTACCTGTCCGTCAGGGCCTACAACCCCTGACAAGCTAGGAGTTGATGCAGAAGACAGATCCTCATCCCTCAGCACCCCTTAACATTAAGAGGAGGGACTGGGGAAATGTTAACATGGAAATATTAAACTTCCCCACCTTGGGAATTCCTGATACTCTCCCAAGCACTGGCTAATTTAATGGCCAAGCTCTCAATCTTGGGACTTGCCCCTAAGAAACTTATTCCTGCAAAGGAAAAGCTAAGCCTGCCTATAATTATGCCTAAGGGCCACCCCCAGAGAACCTCTTTTGTTGCTCAGATCTGACTTTTCTCTCCAAGACAACATGGCAGGTAAACTCACTGCCCTCCCTCCTATGTGGGACATGACTTCCAGGAATGTAAGTTTCCTTGGCAATGTGAAACATGACTCCCAGGGGTGAGCATGGCCCTGGCACTGTGGGATAAAGCCTTCTTAACCAAAAGCAGGAAGAGAAATGGAACAAAATAAAGTTTCAGTGGCTGAGAGATTTCAAATACAGATGAGTTCATTCTGGCAGTTATTCTTATGCATTTTATAGATATCCCTTTTTATTTTTTAGTGTATTATAATAGCTAGAAGAAAACACCTGAAAATTTTAAACAGTAACCCAGTAGCCATGATTCTTGAAGAAAACTGTATAACTATAAAGCTTTTACAGTGTGACCATGTAATTGTGAAAACCTTACAGCTGACACTTCCTTTATCCAGTGTATGGACAGATGAGCAAAAAATAAGGACAAGAATAAATAAATATATTAAATAATAGAGGAGTACAATGGGTATGAGATGTGTTTTCATTTGCTAAAGCTGCTGGAATGCAACATACCAGATATGGAACAGCTTTTAAAAAGGGAATTTATTAAGATACAAGTTTACAGTTCTAAGGCCAAAAAATGTTCAAACTAAGGCAGCCATGGAAAGATACCTTGACTCGAGAAAGTATGATGGGTCCAGAAAACCTCTGTCAGCTGGGAAGGCACATCACTGGTGTCTGCTGGTCCTTTGGCTTCTAGTTTCAAACAACTTCACTTGGGGCATTTTCTTTCTGCATCTCCAGACTTCTCAGTCTGTGTCAGCTCTCACTGTTGGCACTCCAGGCATCTCCAAATATCTAGATCTCTGTCGGCTCTGAAGCAACTGTACTCCAAGAGTCTGCATTGGAAGTTCTCCAAAATGTTTCCCCTTTTAAAGGACTCTAGTAAACTAATCAAGACCCACCTTGAGTGGGCAGAGTCACATCTCCATCTAATCAAAAAGTCATACCCACAATTGGGTGTGTCACATCTCCATGGAAACAATCCAATCAAAGTTTCCACCCTAAATAATAGGTCTGCCCCACAAGTTTGGATTAGGAAAGAAAACATGGCTTTTCTGAGGTATATAACTATTTCAAATTAGCACAGGATGTTTGGGTGTTCTTTTTTATTTTTATTTTTTATTTTTATTATTATTTCTTTTGGAGTAATGAAAATGTTGAAAAATTTATTGTGGTGATATATGTATAACTATAGGATGATAGTACACTTTGGATGATTACATGGTACATGAATATATTTCAATAAAATTGTATTAAAAAAAAGATTAAGGTGTGAGAATTCTCTGAGGGGGAATTGGAGGCTGGCTAGAACAGGGAGAGGGGAGAGGGGGAAAAAAAACATGAAGGAGCCCTTAAGCAAGGATGGTTAATCAAGGTCAAGAGGGCCCCTCTCTAGGACAGACAACCCACCCCGGGGACTACCCAGTTATGGGAAACACTGAGCGGCAGCCAACTCATCTGAAGCCAAGTGACCCCCACCTGAGTGAGTCATCTACAGAGAAGAGTGCGGCCAAACTACCCATTCAAATACACGGTCTACCACCAGGCACTGCCCTGGAGAGAAGAAAAGCCCTGATTGAGGAAGGGGAGGAGGAATAAGTAAAACTAATCTAGAAAAGCAAATGCTCGTCTTCCATGAAGCAGACCGGGGTTCAATTCTTGGCCCATGCACCAAAAAGAAAGAAAAAAAAAAGCTAATGGCCCCACATTGCCTATTGCCTCCTCTCTCCCTCCATCTTTGTGAAAATACCCACATGTCCTCTTACATGTGTTCTCAATAAATTTTCTGCCTGCTTTACTCCAAAAAAAAGTTAACATCCGGAAAAATAATGTTCTTTCACAAAGTGACGGTGTACTTTCTTTCGATCAGATAATGACAATTTTCTAATCCATTATTCCTTTTTTGACTGTCAGGAAGCTCATAGCTAAATTTAAAGTTCAGTCACCATAACTATATTAAAACTCATGGTCAGAATATTTACTTCCTTTTTCTTTTCATAGTTTTAGATTTCTAATTCCTAGCTTTCTAGCTTTATTCTAACTTTATAACTTTTCCACCATGAAAGAGCGGAATGCTTATTACACAAAATTTAGAAAACGAATGGAAAAGTAAGGAGAAAACAATCACTCATGTTTTCACCACTCATGATTAACATGTTGGTATACTGTCTGGTTTTATGACTAGGAGAAACAGCCAAGTTATATGACCAGCTTGACAAAATACAGATTCCTTGGTATCAAAAAATTTCTGGAGCTTTTAAATTATGGAGGGCCTAAAGAGAAGGAAATACTCAACAGGAATAAGGTAGGTCTCAGAAATTTTAACAATGGTTATCCAGAATTTTTTCTTATAGGATTAATACTAATGTACAGTCTTAGTCCATCCTGCCTATATGTAGTTTACCCACAACTAAATTAAGATAGACCTCAAAAACAAAATGCTACCTTTTTATTCATTGTAACTAATCATGAATAGAGCCTACAATTGCATTTGCCCATGAACTCAGTGGGAAAAAATATTCCACCTAAAACAAAAAGTGATATTTTCTAGATATCATAGTCAAAATAGTAGTTTAAAATACATATTTGATAACTGCATTAGTAACCTTTAGATCTCTAATTGTGTAAAGTTGCCAATGTGACAGCAGCAAAAGAAAACTCAAAGGAAAACTTTGAGAATGCCTTTTCATCCCTTTGCATGCCTTCTACTACACGCAGAAACTAAATTTTAATTTGAAGGAAAATTAAGGAACTATTCATACCAAATATTTTAATGCCTTCTCTCTGATAGTTGTAACTACTGGCAACAATTCTGTTTAGCTGTGAATTTTTTAAAAAAAATAAGCATTTACAGAGGGGGAGGTCTTTATCTCTTTTTTGAATAACAGTTCACCAAATACTTCACACAACAAAAATGTTTCTTAACTAAATATGAAATGAAGACAGACATAGGAAGATTACACAAACACACACGCTATATATATATATGGGCAGAGAGAAAGAGAGGAAGGGAAGGAGAAATGAAGAGAGAGAAATAGATTCAGACTTCATTCATTTCTGAATCATCTAAAGCCTTTACCTGTCACCCTAAGAATAGGGTCCTGAAATACCCAGTACCATAATACACAGTTGGGTTAGTAAGTAGAAAGGTAGTAGTTAGTAGCTGTGGTGAAGCCACTAGGCTAAGAACTCAGTCACCAAAGTGGGCAGAGACCAAACAACTGGATTTGGACTAGACAATGCAAGCTGAAGTGAGAGCACCTTGTGCTGGCGTTCAAATATGGAGCCACATGACAGTTTGGGTCAGAGTTTAAAACAGTCTCTTTTTGCTGTACATAAAATTAACATATTTGTCTTCAAGTTCTTTCAACTGAAGTAAAAAACTAAATAGAAAAATATATAACTCAAATATTCTGGCCCTTCCCTGGCCTGCCAGGGACTGACTGCTCAGAAAGCATGTATTTTTTTCCCTGTGACATCTGAAGTACAATATAGAAATTCATCCTTTGAGTGAACCGGGCCTTTTCCCAAGATTTTTATTTTGCATTTAACAAAATAACAGCAAATTTCAGGTATTAGAAGGATTGAAACAACCTCTTCTATTCTGTTGTCCTCAGAACACCATCTTTTATTCATAGCTTCTCTTGTGGCGCTGGGAGGCAGATGCTGTTGCTATAGTAACGCCCTCCATATCCTTGGGGACAGCTTACAGTTTTACTTTTTTTTTTTTTGAACAACAAAGAGCCATTGATACGTGTTGCCAAAGGTTACAAAAGTTGAATTCTAAAATGAAAACATTTATTCTATAGAAGAGGTATACCATGGGCGGCCCACAAATTCAAAGAGATATATAAGGATATGACCTGTGTGTGAACACGGATGAATCTAGAATAATACTGTTTGGCTTCAATGGATTATTCACAGCAGAAGTAGTTGAAGTGTGTGCCTTGTTTTCTGAGACCATGTCGGGGAGAAGGGGTTTATTCCCTGTCTCTGTAAAAATCCAGGAGTGGGGGAGGAGAAAGGAAAATCAAAGGTACCATCACTTTCATTTTGTTTGTTGTTACTTTGTAATCACCTTTCCATCCCCACCCCACCCCCGAAATGAATGGCTATATCGAAATCCAATTACACTTTGACAGTAAATAGATCCTCAAAGAGTGGTTGTGACTGAATCCTTGTTTCTCAGAATAGATATTAAACATATGAGATTTTCAAGAGCTCTGCCATCTATATTCCTAGCTTTGTTTTAACTGTATTCTTTTCATCTGTGGGGAAAAAAAAAAAAAAGTCCTTAGCTAGCTCTTTTATAAAACTAGGAAAAATATTTCTTATCAAGAATTTTTTTCAAGATAAGTTTTCTCACCCCTTGGAAATCTGAGGTGATGCACTGAGAACCAGATGAGAAGTTGGAGGTGCCACAGAATCACTGCCTTGGAAAGCAGCTGTAGAACCTTGTAGAGGGCCAGGAGATGGGAACCTGGATTTCATCAATAACAGGAGAGGAAGCTATAAGCTGAATATGTTGATGAAATTTAATGCCAAATCCCAATCTCCTTCACAGACTACAACCCGGACAAGGTCACATGGAATAGGAGACAATCCCAGCAGATGGAGTAAACCCCATGATCCAAGGCCATTCATTCATGCATTTGTTTATTCACTATTTACTGAATAGGTAACATGAATATTCATAGCGTGAATATTTACATGCTATGTTCCAAACCACTCAAAGGGTTTCCAATGTTTACCAGGGACTGCACACTTGACGAGTTAGTCTCTAATTCAATAAAGGCTTCATTGCTATAGGTTCTCTGACTATAATATGAAGAACTCAATTTAACTGATTCTCAAGGCAATCATAACAAGTAATAGCAAGAACGCAGATTGTGTACTTAAATACTTTTTCCTACTAAAAGGAACTGAGATTCCCTGGAGAAATGGCTGATTCCAGAAAAGGTTGGGACAGGGAAAATACAAGGTAGCCTGGAATGTCTTGCTCTCCAAGAAAGAAAGGAATTGTTCTAACACAATAATGTCAAAAAGATACTGGAGCTCGCGTGACAGGATGCTTACAAGCCATATCTTGGGCAAGTTGAGTCTCAGAATGAATTATGACAATAACAGGTTATAATAAATAAATGAAAAAGTAAATGCATGGGTCCATCGTGCTACTCAGAAGCAAGAGGGGCTGATGAGAAGGAGAAAGGAGAAGGAGGAGGGTAGGAATAGAAAGGGAAAAATAAAAGAGGAAATCTCTACTTTAAAGAATAAATATATAAATAGAGAACAAAATAAAGCAAATGTAGTAAAATGTTAACAATTGATGAATCAAGGTAAAAGATATAGGGTGGGCCATGGTGGCTCAGCAGGCAAGAATGCTTGCCTGCCATGCCAGAGGACCCGGGTTTGATTCCTGGTGCCTGCCCATGTAAAAAAAAAAAAGATATACAGAGCAGTACGTTATTTATTCAACTTTTCTGTAGTCTGACATTTTTCAAAATATAAAATTTGAAAAATGATTAAGAAACATAAGTAGATTAAAATATTATGGAACATTTTATGGGATGCAGCTTATCCTAACTACCACTTGCCGTGTACTTACCAAGACCAAATGGTATAATTTATGGATAGAAACAAGGGCTTTGGTTCCCATTAGACCTACGTTCAAAGCCTGACTCTCAGATCTCAGACAAATAACTTAATATCTCTAAGCTTTGTTTTCAGCAGTAAATTTAGAATAGTAATATCCTACTGATAGGCAGTTGAGAAGATTAAATGTGGTATATGAAATGCCTGGCACACAAGAGGCAGCTATTATTATTACTAGGTGCTATGAGCACATGGATTTGAGACTACCTAATCAACCATTACATACTTCGGACGCTGGAGAAAAGTAGTCCATTTGATAAGCACTCTGTACTAAAAATTCTAACATCACTTACTAACATGTGACTGCATTATATTTTCAGTGAACATCTTTGTGGCTTTTCAGCTAAATTAAAAGTTCCCTAAAGGCAGAGACTATGTCTTAACCTATGTGCCATCTTATATATGATAATTCATCTGCATGTTATGCTAAATCAGTGCTTTTCAACTCTGGCTGCACATTCAAATCACATGAGGAAGTTTCATAAAAAATTTCATGCCTGGATCCACTCACAGACAGTTTTATTTAGTTGCTTTGGGTAGGACCTGAGCCTCAAGATTTTTAAAAACTTCCAGGCTGACTGTAATATGTATTTGCCTGAGTTTACCATGGACACTATAATGCATACCCATTGGTTGACTTAAACAACAGGAATTTATTGTCTCACAGTTTTGGAGGATAGAAGTCCAAAATCAAGGTATCCAAAGGATAATCCTTTCTCCAAAGTCCATAGTGTTCTCGCTCACAAGTATAACTCATCTCTGCCTCCGTCACATGGCTGTCTCTCTTCCTATCTGTCTCCTCCTACTGTATCCAAATGTCCTGTGCATGTAAGGACTTCAGTCATATTGGATTAAGCACCCCCCTGCCCCGATTTAGTTTGGCATCACCTTAACTAATATCTTCAAAGACCCTATTTACAGATGGATGCACATCCACAGAAACAGAGGTAAGAACTTGAATATGCCTTTGTGGGGGACATGAGTCAATCCATAACAGCATTCAAGGTCGAGGACCACTGGGTGGGATGCTGGGTGCAAGGAGTGGCAGCTATGACAGAATGAACACAGTGGTGACTTTGGGAGTCAAGAACTGAGGTTTGAGTCCTGAACTGCAGGACACTATTTGTAATGCTGAGCAAGTTACTTATTCAGTTTGAAAGAGTTTTCTTTCCTGTGAAGGAAGTAATGATATCCTCACAATTATTGCAATAATAAATGAGATAAAATGTGAAATAACCTAGCATGCCCTGGAAGAGGACTCCATAAATTTTGGCTGAATAAGAATTTACAGTTTATCTCACACTACAGTAAATTTCCCATAGCCCTGTCCTCAAACACTTCCAGAATGTGTTTCCTGTAGGAGTAAAGAACAAATGGTTAATGTAAAAAGACCAGCCAGCATTGCCCCATATCTTTAATTCACAGCTTTATAAAAACCAATGGACAGGGAGTTACTCATGATAACGCCAATAATTAGAAACACAATCTTGAATATTCTATCCAATCTCTCTGGTCTCCAATTTCCACATCTAATAAATGAAGACATTCTGGGAGTAACCTTCCTTCCAACTCTAAATTTCCATGCCTCTATAACTTTAATAAATCTGATGCTGGAGGAAAATACCACAAATCAGAAAACAGATGGAAAATGCAGGCAAGTGTGTACTTCGACATTCAATTGAGGGCTTCAATTTTGTTGACTAGACCTCCAGCTTAGGGGATCTTGAAGAGAAAATGTCTTCTTCCAAGGCCACGTTTCCTGGGTGTACTGATGGCACCTGAATAGAATGAGATTTTCAAACTGGAAAGGGGAATTTATGCTGCTCCCAAGTGGTTAGCCACTTCCACTGCAGGCCTTGACTCAACAGGATGTCCCCTATTCCACAGTGGCGGGAGGGCAAGAGGATTCTCCCAGGCTGGAATCATGTTCTTTGAGGTGAAAGAGGAGAAGACAGGAAAGGAGAAAAGAGATGGCTAGACCGTGGTGTTCCATAGAAATATTCTAAATGCTGCTTCTTCATGCATTGGCAATTCACTATATTTGTGAATTATACATGTATATACATATGCATTATATATGTACACACAAATATAGTGACTATATATACATATATATCACTCTGGTTATTTAAGGTCTGTCAAATTATCCATTTTGACTAAAAGAATTTGTATAAATTTCTACTCAGGTCTGTTGTGAAAAATACATTTAAAATTATAAACTTTCTTGAATATGTTTAACAGTGAATTTTAATTTTTCTAAGGAGTAGCATTCTATTTTGATAACAATAATAAGGCTAAATTCCAAAATAGTGTCCTTACAATATTGTAACTGTTAGGTTACTTATTAAAATTTACTACTGAATTTTTTATAAATCAGAATTTGAAAATTCCATTCTGCACTGTGCTCATCTTGATTACTAATGTTAAAAAAACACATATGTGATACTTCAATGTCCTGATTTTTTAATCTACCATGATCAGTTTTTTTAACATTATTGGCTCAGTGACTATTTTTTGCTCTAATCAAAAACTAAAATATCTACTCCACATCACCCAAGGAACCTCTAAATTTAATTTGTTTAAGTAAATAAATTAAAGCCTGAATTCTTTTTCTCAACCACTTAAACCTAATTATGGTCCAGACCAAGAGTGGGAAATCTCTTGCAACTAATACCACTGAATGAGACCTGTTGATAAACATCTGCTAGAATATAAATATGAATTACTTACCTTTTTTATTTTATTCTTCCTTCCAGTGACATTGATTCCTCCCACTATTGAAAAAATTATTATTTCTTACTCTAGCTACCATCAAGTCAAGTAAAACAGAATCTACTGAGCACTAGACCAGGCTCTATGAATAACAAAGGAAAACTGTACATCTGGATCCCTGCCCTCCTTGCATTCATTTTGTAATGTTTACACCACAAACTAAACCATAAATAAAATCATGAATGCAAAATACAACTGTTAGCAAAACCAAGAAGCCCTTGCTGTGACATCTTTTCCATCTTTAAGTGAAATGAAGCTCTTAGACTTTCAGCAGATCTTTAATGGTGATATTAATGGTTTGAAGCTATCACAGTGTTCATAAAAGAGAATTACAGTCAGTACAGGATTTCTCCTATACCTCACTGTAAGCAGGCAGGCACTTTACTCTTTGACATTTAAAAGTCTCTTTTTTTCTTCAAAGAAACCAGGCCTAGACCATTTCCATAAACTATCCAATTCCCCACTTAACACCCATGTTGACCATGGGCAGTTAACCTCTCAAAGCTGAAGTTACCCCATCTGTTAAACAACAATAATAAAGAGCCTGCTTCACAGGGTTGTTATAAGGATTAAATGAAATAAAGCTTATCAAATACTCAGCACACACACAAAAATACTTAGCACAGTGCTTCATGCATAGTATCATTGGCTAAATGGAGGCTATCCCAACTTTGCTTTGACAATACCTTCAAATAAAAATTAGATATTTAAAGTCATTTTCCTCTAGAAGAGAAACCAAAGATTTAATTACCAGTAGGAAAAATGGCTTCAGATTTTACAAGCAAATTCTCATTTGTTCTAACCCTATGTCATGCCTTTCAAAAACAAGACCAAAGGTGATCTTCCAGTGTCCCTCAGTGGGGCCATTTCCACTCTTTGCCAAGAAATTTTTAACTAACAGGGCCACGGTGGCTCAGCAGGTAAGAATGCTTGCCTGCTGTGCCCGAGGACCCGGGTTCGTTTCCTGGTGCCTGCCCATGTAAAAAAAAAAAAAAAAAAAAAAAAATTTAACTAACAGTAGAGTATTTGAGGGTTTAACTTTTTAACATAAAAGAATGATTTAAATGAGAGAAAAAAAACATGTTATATAGGTAATAAAATTCTGTCCAGACCAAAGTACAACGTAGAGAAACGATGCACAAAGAATTGGAAATGGGAGCAGAAAAACAAGACAATATGCTTTATTGGAACCAAAGGAGAGAGACTTTAATTATTTACCAGAAAACAACTGAAGGCTTAGTTGATGAGTGTCAAGAAGCAGGTTATTCTGAGGGTTAAAGCTGCTTTACCTATACATGTTGAAGTAGTCTACAGGCGAAATACTAAAAGTGGAATAGACAGTAAGTACATAGAAAGAAAGTTAAAGATTTCTTATGAAGACAGAAAGAAAGGGAACTGGTTTTAGAAATGCTTTCAAAGAGACAAAGCTAGATTGTTTCAATGGTTCATCTGGGTTTAGGGTAGTCAATTTTAATGTTCTTGTTATCTTCCACTAGAACTTTCTAAAGGGTAGAGAAATATTTAATGGAAGTATCAAAAGATATATATATATATATATATATATATATATAGCATGTAAATCACTTTTGCATTTACTTTATTAAATTCATCATGCAGAGCATCCTAAATTTAAGGAGCCCTTAACAGAGAAAGACGTATTACAATTCCAATGAAACAATTTCCAAAAGAAGATGAACTAAGTCTAGTACTGAACAGGCCTTTGGCAATCTGCTCACTCTCTATTGGCCCCAATCACACAATCAGTGCAACAGAACAGCTAGACTAAATGGGCCCCGAAGTCTTCTCCCTTGTAAAATCCTGCTTCAATATAAATGACATGACTCACACTTTCAAAATTGAATACATTCCTCATAAAACTAGTTGTATTGTTTATGGAGGGATAAAACACACACTTTTGGCCCTGCTCGTTTTATAAGAGAACAGGATTGAAGGTATTTATATGTTCCCAAATCTTTTAAAATAAAAATTCTGAATATTTTTTAATGTATTGCTATCCCAAGAAGTTACAGTTTTTTAAATCAAGTTTTAATAAGGAAATGTGGTTTAGAATGAATTATTCTTCTAGTATCAAAATACCATTAAAAAAAAGTACAGGGCAGCTGCCGTGGCTCAGCAGGCAGAGCTCCGACCTGCCGTGCTGAAGGTCTGGAGTTCGATCCCTGGTGCCTCCTGCCCATATGCAAATTTTAAATAAATAAATAAATTTTCAAAAAGTACAGGGTATTTTTTAAAGTTCATGTGTATTATATCAGATATTTCCTTTCTAAGGGACCACTTTCTCTCCTACAGAAACTTATGCCTAAAGAAGTGCCGGCAGCGTTCATCAGAATTAAGTAATGTAATCATTTAGATCACGTTCACAGATCCAAAGTGATCCCTTAACTTTTTTTTAATTGATTTTTTCTTTAACTTTTTGTAAAATTTCAAGAGCTGTATTTGTATTCTATATCTTAGAGTAAAAAGGTTTTGAAATGATACTAACATATCAAAATTATCATCCTAAATATACAAGCGTTCTGGCCCTTGAAGCACATTTTTTGGTCCCTAAGAGCTTGAAAATACCTCGTGGCCCCAGCAGCGTGGGGGAACTCCTGCCTGTGACCACCTCTCACTTTTAGGCATGCTTCTCCCAGTTCGATTTTGTGACCTCTGCTTTCCATTCTAGGTGTCCACAATCTCTTCTAAGCACTGCCAGATAGGAAATTACCACAAAGACAAGTGGGAGGTAAAAACATTTTAAGAATAACTTCACACACCACCTGCAATTGTGGTAAATGCCTCGCTCTCAGAGTGTGCGGGCAGTTTTGAGATTTCCGTCAAATCAGTCACGCTGCACCCCCACGGGAATCAGTGTTCCCTTTTCAGCTCAGTAATCAAAAAGCTTTGGCCGGTCCATGTCTGCCTTTATCCACTTCTGCCCTCCATGTTCCCGCGAGGGACATCTTTGTCTCACTTTTCTTTGGTCACTGAGTTCATCTACCTCAATAGGCTGTCTTGCAGTCCATTAACAAGAATTCGCAGCTTAGCCCCAGGCCACCCAGAAACCCCAGTTATGTGTTCTGGCTGAATGGCTTCACTGGTGGCCCATTCAAACATGCTAATGTCAGAAAAGAGGGTTGAATGGGGCACCACTGTACACCATTGCCGAGGCAAAGTGACTGCAGCTTCCAACAAAGCCTCCCCAGGGGGATGTTAAGCAGAGTCATGAGTGGTGCAGAGGCTGAGCAAGGCTAATGCTCCAATCATGCCATCAACAGGTGGCACAGATGCAGCCACTTCAATATGAAATTATAGTGTAGAGTTCACTGGCAATTCGATCCTCTCTCCAGCTTCCAACCTTCCAGTGAGTGTGCTGGCATGCCCCCTTCTCTTTCTGGTTCTGGGACAGGCCCCTTTGAGTTGGCTTGCAGAAGACATTTGGGGTGGGAAAGGAGACAAGTCTTACTTGTTTCCAGTTTTGCTTAGGTTTACACCCCCAGTTGAGAGACTTTCTTAAAACCCTTTTATTTTCTCATAGATGAACAGAAAAAGATAAATCATTTCTCAGGGTTCATCCCCAAAGCACTTAAACAGCATTTCAGTTCAGCAAAGGAATATTTTGAGCATGCACAACAGTTGCTAATTCTCAAAGGAGAACACCTGGATTTGCAACAAAATTATTAAGGTGTGGCAACCAAACCAATTCTGCAGTTCTTCCTCCCCCTATTTGGGGCATATGGAAGGGAAAAGAAAAGGATGGAGAAGCCCCTAATTTTTCCTTCTAAATAGATATTTCTGGGAAGAAACGTAAAAGAAACCAACAAGTCAACAGTTTTATAGTTATTTTTTAACTCACTTTAAAGACCCCCGGATTTTTTAATTATTCACAGATATGCAGTATTTCTCCATATTTACATAGAAGAATAGCCCCAAATTTTATTCCCACTCTTATTCAAACAACACCAAAATGAATGAGTACCACTGCCTCCCAGATTCATAAGCCTTAAATCCTGGTGATAGTCTGCAGTGCCCGGTGAAGCTCCCCACAACCCCAGTCATCTAAGGGGGACCAAGGGCTGTCTGGCCAGCCCCACCACCAGCCAACGCATATGAAACCTACTTTAGTTCTTCAGCTCCCTCTGAACTTTTTCTCCACCCCCAAATAAAAAATAACACTGCACAAAAAAAGCATGAGATACCTCACCATCTATTTTTGTTTCCTAGCTGCTAAAATAAATACTATACAGTGGTTTCACATGACAGGGATTTATTGGCTCTTGATTTTCAGAGGCTAAAAGGCTTGTTTCCTCCCAGAGTCAGCATATTCTGCCTGGCCCGCAATCCTTGGGATTCCTTGGTTTTCCATCACATGGTAATGAATATGGCAATGTCTTCTCTTTCTCCTCTGGGTTCCATTGGCTTCCAGCTTCTGGCTGCACCTTGTGACTTCTCTCTCCTGACTTTCAATATGCTTATAAAGGACTCCAGTCAACCGGACTAAAGCCCAGCCTGATTCAGTGGGGTCACTCCTAAACTGAAGTAACTTCTTCCGGAGATCCCGTTTACAATAGGTCCACACGCTCAGGACCAGGGGTTGGAACCTGAACGTGGCTTTTGTGGAGACATTATTCAATCCCCAACACCATCTTGACTAATTTTTGAAAAGCTGTAATTTTATGTGAGGTAGAGTCCAAAGCACACAATCCACGCATACACACTGAACTCACACCACATGAAAAGGATTTTAAAATATTGCAGGATGCCAAACTCAGGGAACTCCCAATGAAAAAGTAGGACCCAGGAGCTTGTTTTGGTTGAGTTTAAAGAGGAATGGTTTTGTGAAAGGAATTTTCTGGAATGCACACCATCTACCTGGTCCCTATGCTGGGGCCTTCCTGGAGTTTTATTTCCAGCCACCATGCCCTCAGCTGGTGTGAAGCCGCGCTCCTTAGAACAGTCTCATTTTAGGACTTCTACCTCTGTGACTCCCACCCAGTCCATTTGGTCATATATGTTAAGGGTTTATGATGATTAAGGTTCGAGGTCTCCATTCTCAAGCAGAAAAGGGAAGGTGAGTTGTCTCAGAGCCCTAAGAACCTTTTTTTTCTCTTCTTTCCTTTGGAGCCATCTATAATAAGCTTTTTCTCCATCACTGTCCCTAGTCATCTACTCTTCTGATTCTAGAAAGTTTTTCCTACCTTTTTCTAAAGGCCAGATTAATTATAAAGCAAATAGAGGAGGTTTGGCAAATTACACGGCATTTTAATTTTTTATGATGTAATGTCAAATTCACTTCTTTTCTCCAGTTTTCTATTATGGACATGAGCTATTTTTATATTCATAAAAAGAGTTATTTTTGAAACTAGTGAAATTAGTCGTCAATCTTCTATTCCTCAGAAGTGAAATTTTGCCCTGATTTCCCTGAGAAAACAAAATATTTGCATGAGAAAGTAATCAAAGAAAATGGCTAACTTTTAGAAAAAGAAATAAAAATTAACTGATCAAGAAAGAACTTTCTTTCTTCTGTCTCCATAACTCCCCCTTTCATTATTATCGTACTTCAGCTAATGCTATTTAAAATGCAAAATTAAATTTTTTAAAAAATGGATGGCTTCATTTATTTATTTATTTATTTATTTTTAACACAGGCAGACACCGGGAACTGAACCTGGGTCTCCAGCATGGCAGGCGAGAACTCTGCCACTGAGCCACCGTAGCCCACCCAATGGCTTTTTAGTAAGGGCTGAAGCCTGTAGAACTCTCATTCCAACTGGGAAAGCATTTGTGGGTGTCTTGCTTTAAGAAACTCCCACCACCTGATGCCATAGCTTGCCCGTTTTGGTTCTCCTGGGATATTGCCAAATAGAGAAAGCAACAGTCCCTTTAAAAAAATAATAAACCTAAGTGAAAACCAGATTGGGTAAGTACCTGGTCACTTGGCACGCATCATTTCTCTCATTATTCCTTATGCAGAGTGGCTTGAGAAGTCAGAACCTTAAGCAGTATTTTTTTTAAAGATGCCTCAGGATTTTACTCTTTACTCTTTTAAAGAGTCTCCACAGAATCCCTGAGAGAATGGGCCACGCCCCAGCTGTTCCTTGGTTTACAATTTCCTTCCCACCTCCCTGTCGCCTCCCTCCCTGTTCCCCCTCCCCCAGCCACCCAAACTTTGCCTTTGAAGGCAACCTTGACTTCGGAGAACTCAGACCTTCTCCTGGATGGCTCTTCTTCCCCAAGGCAGGCTAACAGCAATAATGGCCCCTGTGGGAGAGAGGATGCTAAAGAAAGACAGAGATTCCTTTGGATACTTTAGGGAATGTATTGACAAGTCTCACAAGGCTAACAGATTTTAAAAAAAAGAAAAAAATGGAAGCAGCTGAAGTCATTCTACTAGATTCTTTACGCAATCAAGTCAAGTAAAGTCTGCTGTGTTTTGGGGGGTGCAGGAGTAATTTTTTAAATCACCCTTAGACCGCTTATGAAAGGCTTTAAATAATATTTTAAAATAATTGAGACTACACCAAGGAAAAGCCATTGGTACTTTGTTTCCCAGACAGAAATGGAACAATAAGTGAATCCTAGTTAAGTGAGGAAAAGCCACTATCAATCATTTCATAACAGTTAGAAAACCAAGCATTTAAATACTGTTGTGGGGAAAATCAGAAAAATTTAGCAAAAATCCTTTTTTTTTTTCCCACTATAGACAAAGGACAAAATTACTCTCCCAATTTACTTAACTTTGCTAAAGAACTCTTTATAAGATTCTTTCAATGTTATATTCAGGCCCTTAAAGCCAGGCCTTTTCTGTGCGTGCGACTTTCGGATGGAAATATATCTACCAATTCTTCTTTTCAGAGCAAAATTCTGCTTCCATTTAACCTTAAAGGCCCTTTCTTAAGACTTAAACTCAATGACTTATGTTCTTGTTGGATCCTAACTTCAAAAATTCACTCAATCCTCACACCTCCTTTCCAAAGAATGACTGGGTTTGGAGGTTGGGACATAAAAATGTCCCCCAAAGGGATTTATCCCCACCTGGACTCTAATTCTTCCTCTGTGGCCACAGTGGTATAAGATGTTGACATGCTAGTGAAGGCTTTACTACCACCCTTCACCTCAACACCAACTCAGGCAGCAGAAGGACTGAATATTTATCCCTAAGTTCAAAAGAGGCACATATCACGTCTGAGGCATTAACACAAATACATACAGTGAATATTCTCCCATGTGTTCTTTCATTACTATTATGGTTGCTGTTGCAAACAAGTGTTCTTTATACGGGAAAAAAAAATGTTTTACATGTTCAACCTTTCTTTCTTGGGACCCTAGAGCAGACTTGACTTGGCATTGTGTTGATTCTATTTCAAAGAGACAAATCCCTCCATTGAAGGAAAAATCTTGCTCTTAGAATCCCACGCTCAGCTGGCAGATAAAGAGAACTAGCCTAGAAAGAGGCAAAGGAAGTATTCTAGTTCAGTAAAGCTAATTCCAGGTATAAACATGAGTGGCTCTACACCTCAAAGCAGCAATGATCATTAGACAAGCTATTCTTTTATGGAATAATTTTTTTCTCTCCTGTCTACTAAATTTCCAAACAAGTAGCAAGTTTTATGTTTTCTTCTCCAATGAATGAAATTTTCATTGTAGAATCAGTTTTCAGCAAAATAGACAGGGAGTATAAATCATCAGGTGAAGCAACTTGTGCACAGACTTTGTCTTTTTTTTTTTAATTTAGAACAGAGTCACTCATGCCAAGATACCTAGCAAACCCTTCACCTACTGACATGCTGCCTATCCATCTGCACCTCCAGAGCTTGCCATAAGCTGCAAATGTCATCCTCCTGGACTACCTTTGAAGTCTTAACATTTTTGCACTTCAAAGAGGTACCAAGACAATAGGGGGGATGAAGAAAGTGGGTCCTATTCCCCATTCAGAAAACGTTAAGGGTATTTCATAGCTGAATGGTTTTCTGTTTCATCATCAAAACCTGCCTTCACGAAAGGATTAAAACTAGCTAGAGCACAGTAGATTGTATTAATTAATGTAGTCTATTAAAGACTTTTACATAAGATAATTAGCAATGAAATCTCTGTGCCAACTGATTAGTGTTCTCCACTAGTATTGATGTGGCAAAAATAAATAGCAGTACCTTCAAAAACATATTTCAAATTTGCTATCACCTTCCCTGTTTGTAGGAGACTTAGACTTTACCATCAAATGAGCTTTCTGTTCTCTTGAATTCCATTGGCAAAAGTTGAATAGCTCCTGGGTTAATTCTATGCAATAAATCGACATTTCTAAATAATATATATACAATAAAAAATCAACAACTGTGACTTCACTGCTCAGTACAACTTCATATATATAAAAGCCTTGATAAATTTTTCAATCTTTTAGCAACTTAAAAAATAAGTAGGGTCTGGCACCCAAACCTTAAAGAAAGCCAGCAATAGGTCTAATGAAAATCTTGCAGAGTCCATCAGACATTAAGTAAATACTTTGCTTCTGTTTTCTAGTCCCTTTTTGTTGGTTACCATGGTAACCTGTTTTTGTGGGGGTAACTTGGAATTGTGTAAGAATTTGCTGCAATTAGATACTTGTTTCCTATTGGCCAGAAGGATTGAGACTAGTAAAACTAAAAGGAAATAAAAGAGAAGGAGAAGCTTTGGTGAATGTGGACAAAGCCAACATGCACTTTGGGAACCAAAGAAACATTTTGTAAGCCTAATTATCCTGCAGAACTATTCCCAAAGTTTCTCTTAATAGAAATTTCCATATCCTCTAGACTGTGATTTCTCACTTTCTTGACCTCCCAAACTATTCCTTTGCTTCAACACACATTTTGCACTTGATTTTACTTTTGTTATTCTTGAATTGTTTCATTACTACATCTTATCCCTATATGAGAATGCAAAAGCCCTTTAGGGCATGAGTACATCTTATACTTTGAGGCAGTGTGGTAAAATGGAGAAACCACGGAAGTAGAATTAGATGAGATGGACTGTGCTCTAAGTTCTGAAAATCAATTAGTTATACAGCATTTTGACAAGAGCCTTTAACCTTACTGAGCCTCGGTGTCTATAAGGTTCGTGCCCACTTAAAAGTGTTATAATAGATTATGTTATACTGTCTACAGTGTTATACCTATATGTTTAACAAATATTTCCTGAATCAGATTTAATTGAGTCAGTATTTGATTGTAAAATTTCATCTCAGACAGCCATAAATATATAGAAGATTAATATAACTGCCTCTGCTCCAATACCCAGGAGACACGATCACTTTGTTATGGGCTCTCAGAACTATAAATTTTAAATCCAGGGCAGGATTATGACCAAATGCAGTCCTATGAGGTATGACAAGGCAAAAGCTGAGGTTGGAGAAGTAGGCAAGAGTCATTTAGTGGAGGACTGTACATGCCATACTAAGGCATTTGAACCTTATCCTATTATCTAGTGGTCTCCAAACTGGGGTGGAGGGGGCAGTGCCTGTACCACAGGGATACACAACATGATTCACTGGAGTGAAATATGAGAACTTCTATTTTATTTGATTTTTACCCCAAGAATTAAGAAAATACTAAGGTTTACTAATATCTCATTTTTATAGACACTGGTACTCACAATATGTCTGAATGTCAAACTGTTACATATGACGTACAGTCAGCACAGCATCCTGAAGGAAAAATGATAATTCCACAATGTGGAGAGCTGGACAGCTGGCCGTCACCTGGTCATTCATTTTTTTTTACTATAACATGATGCATTTTGTGGTTCCCAGTCCTGCAGACTTATGCATTATATTAAGTAACTTAAGCAAACTAATATTACAAAATAGATGAGTGACTTTAAAAGATCTCATCAAAGAAACCCAAAACTAAAGATCATACTAATAATGCTAGCATAGTAAGAGCCAAGAAAATGGCAGCGCTGATCCTTCTCTCTTTATGTAATCTCTTTATCAAGTAAAAAAACTAACAATATATTCAGATCTATTAAATCACTGATCACAAAAAAATGTTGAGGACTATTTAAGATATGGATTTACCTTTGGAATATGACCCTACAAAATTGTACTAAATTTGAGAACGATTAAGAAGTTTCTTTTCCTCACACCTCACATGAACCCTCACATCTATGGCCAATTAATTTTTGACAAGCGTGCCAAGTCCATTCAATGGGGAAGAAATAGTCTCTTTAACAACAAATAGTGCTGAGAAAACTGGATAGCCACAAATAAAAGAATGAAAATGGATGCCTACCTCATACCATATATAAAAATTAACTCAAAATTGATCAATACCTAAATATAAGAACTAAATCTATAAAACTCTTAAAAGAAAGCATAGAGAAATGTCTGCAGGACCTCGTATTAGGCAATGGATTATTTGGCTACAACAAAATCATAAACAACCAAAGAAAACAATAAATTGGACTTCATCAAAATTAGAAACTTTTGCACATCCAAGGACATTATCAAGAAAGTAAAATGACAAAAAACAGAATGGGAGAAAATATTTGGAAACCACATACCCAATAAAGATTTAATATCCAGTATATATAGAGAATGCCTACAACTCAAAAACAAAAAGATGAACAACCCAATTTTAAAAATGGCCAAAGGACTTGAATAGATATTTCTCCAAAGAAGATATAAAATGTGCAACAAGCACATAAGAAGGTGCTAAATGTCATGGGGAAATGAACATCAAAACCACAAAAAAGATACCACCCTACCCCCGCCAGAATGGCTATTATTTAAGAAAAAGAAGAAAAGAAGTGCTGTCAAGAATGCAGAGATAGCAATCTTAGTACACCGTTGGTGGGAATGTAAAATGGTGCAGCTGTTGTGGAAAACAGTTTTGAAGTTCCTGAAAAAGTTAAATGTAGAACTGCCAGATGACCTGGAAATCCCACTTCTAAGTATATACCTGAAAGAATTGAAAACAGGGACTCTAACAGATATTTATTTATTTTATTTAATTTTTGGGGTGCATCGAACCCGGGTCTCCCACATGAAGGGCGGGCATTCTAACCACTGAACTACCCACGCACCCGGGACCCTAACAGATATTAGCACTCCAATGTTCATAGTAGCATTATTACCAATAACCAAAAGTTGGAAGCAGCTCAAATGTCCATCAGCAATTGGATAAACAAAATGTGGTTGAACATATATATATATAATATACAATGGGATTACTCAGCCTTAAAAAGCTGAATATGAGATGTTTTTGAGACAAAGGTATTGATGTCAGGAGGCTGGGCTTACAAACACAGAGTTGAGAGCTCTCAACTTATAGGACTACACTTTATTATGTCATTAAATCATTTATTTATTATTTATCAGTCTAAAATCATTATTTTTCTATATTTTGGGGGGAAGAGGAGAGGTCAATTAATCATCCTGTTATTCATTTTAAGCTTGAAATTAACCAAAGCTCTTTAATCTTTTTCACATATACTATTGCTAATTCTCTCCATATTGCACTTTTGCCATTGAGTTTTTTGGACCTAAAACCAAGATTTTGCCCTTATAACTATCACATTTTCTCCTGTTCAGGTCAACCCATAAGTCAGTTTATTAACCTAGGATGGTGATCACCATCAATCACATCAACCATAGCTTTTAGATTTATCTTATTACTTTCTAGTTTTGTTTAATTTAAAATTCTGTCATTTCTTATTGCCCCTCCTGGCTATCAGAAACATATAATTGGATTGAGTGGTTCATGGAATCCTATCATCATCAACAGTCCCTGCATGTTTCCTATTTTATTTTGGGTTTTTTTTGGACCTTTTTATACCATATTACCAATCCCATTCAGTATGTATCTTTGTGTCTTCCCTCACCATTGAGGGAAAAAAATGAAAAATGGCATCTCTATTTATTCAAATTCACTAATCTATTCACTACATATTTCTTCAGTGTCTACCATGTCCCAAATTCTATTCTAAAAGCTATGAGCATAGCAGACAAATGTTTCTTTGTGTCCTTCAATAAAATTATAATATTTTTCCACAACTATTTTCAGCGTTTTTTGTCACTTCCTAAATACTTCGAGCTTTGTTGCTATAATAAAAGGCACCATATTTTCTATTACATTTTTAAATTGGTTAGCACAAGTGTAGAAGACTTTTGTTGTATTTTGTTGTGGTGGTGTTATTGTTGGTCTTTTACCTTGCAACCTGACTGACTCTTTCATAAGTTCTAGTAGTCTAATGATTGTCTTAAATTTTTTATTCAAATGACTACAATCATCAGAAAATAATGACAAGATTTGTCTTTTCTCTGACAATCATTGCATTTCTATATCTTTTTCTTGCCATATTGCATTAGACAGGGACAATTCCTTTTGCAAGGATTCACAAACCACCTTATCAATAACTTACTCTAAATTAATAATGAACCCACTAAATCTACAATTACATATTAGCATTTCTTTTTTTTTTTTTTTTTTGGGAAAAGTCTATTCAGTTTTCTAGAATCTCTCATTCTCCCTAATATATTTTTAAAATTTCTCACTCCAAAACATTTGCAGAATTTTCTATATGAGACTGTGTGCACATTTCCTTAAGCAATTTTACCTGCTAATGCCATGCCTCAAGTTGCCTCATGGAGAGATTCAGGTCAAGGCCTAGATGATACTGAGGAAAGATAATCAATGAGGTGCTTTTTATTGGGGGGGGGAGTGCATGGTCCTGGAATCGAACCCCGGTCTCCCACATGGAAGAAAGGCATTCTAACCACTGAACTACCCGTGCACCCCAATGAGATTTTATTTGAATCCCCAGGCTGTATCTAATAACATTTGTGGATATAAGTATAGTATAGATTTATTCCCATCACACTTACTGGCAATTTCAGAATTGGATCCTCAAATAGTGGTGAACTGAATAGAATTCATACATCATAAAGGCTATAGGTATAACAACAGAAGGGCCCTGAAGTTCAAGTTCATTTAGTATGTCATGGTTAGTTTAGAGTAAAATAGTTAATTCCTAGTTGGTACTTGGAAGAAAGAGATAGATAAGTTCACTTCCCTGTATGATCATTTTTGTCACTTTTCAAAAGCACTAAATTCCTTTTCAAATGAAAAGGATTCCAGAGCAAACCTATCTGCTAGCTCTATTGACATGGATATTACACATTTGTTTATGAATCAATTATTGTAAATTACTTGTATGTGCTTCTCTTCATTATGCTGATTCTATGTGCCATTACACATTTTTGTTTTGCCTGGCTATATTTTCATGCCTAGTTACCTACTGATATTGACCCTCAAACAGATTTGGCGCATGTTTGGCGTGGACTATAGCTCAGAATCAAATTTAAATTTGTTTTGAAGCCAGGAAAATTGTTGCAACATAGACACAGAAAAATATATTCACTCAGTTAATATATGTGAATATTCAATGCTTCAGTAAAAACATTTATTATGAAAAATATATATATATATAATATTTGAGCAGAGTTGAAGGTAAAAATTACAGAAAAGCTATTGTATTACTAGGAATCAATAATATAAGCAGTTTATTTCTCTCTACTTTGTCATTTGAGAGGAAAAATGGCAGTAATGGAGAAGGGGATAAATTGCATATACTATACTCAATGTATATTGTCTAAAATCATATTTCACTTTTTAAGTGGTGACGTTGTACTCTTTCTCTTTCACAAGTTCTATTTCACTTACCTACTGTGATAAGATTTATTCATCCTCAACTGCCACTATCATACTTGCTCAAAAATAATATTGATACCAAGCAAGTAGAAAGAGATACTACTTATTTTCATCCTGAGATGTATGAACTACTGGTTTAAGAGTTTTTTTCTCCAAAGGGCATTGAATTAAATTAATATTTTGGAGCACTAAGGAATTTTTCTGTGAAAAGCCACAATGTGACCAGAAGGATAAAAAGAACTCACATTAAGAAAACAAGAGAGCAATAGACATAAAGTGATAGAGGTAGAGTTGGCTAAAAGCACTAAAAGCAGAAATATTTACAGATTACTCTTCTTCAGTATTACCTGGAGCAACAAATCCAAACAGGGTTATGCCTTATGTTGCTTTCTTTCACTTTACAGATGCTGAAAACTTTCAGGTTTCTATCTCCTAGAAGTGGGATGGAAAAAAGTTGGTTATTATTCCTAAACCCATTGAAATTGCATTTGTGGCATCAAATGGATTTTTTTAAAGCAGAATGTTGGATTGACAGTAAAGCAGCTGCTCTGCAACAAACGAAAGCAAAAATTAATAAGAGACCTTAGCAAAAGAAAGACTATTGGTTTTGCACACCCAGAGCAAATTGGCTGGATTTAGAGGAGCACACTTTGATCTTTTCCAGACTAATTACTGCTCTGTGGCTTGACTGTTTTGTGCATTAGTTGCCCTTCATACAAAACCGAAACTGCTATGGTACACAGCTGTAATACAAATGAAAATTTGACATTCAGTAAACAAAGCATAGCAAGGGTCATTCTTTCAGCACAATAACCGCATGATACAATTTTAGAATGCCTTTTGTATACAAAAAAATTACGTATCTTAAAGGCAGTTTTGAACTCAGAGTAGGCAGTCAAGGCTGTCTGCAAAGGATAGAGGAATTGCTTCCAACTCTGAACTATAAATATAGATTGAAAATGGCTTATTTCAACATTATAGTAATGCTGAGGAATTTACATAATTACAAAAATAAATGTATCCATTTTTAGAAGGTGGTTTTTCATTTGTCTATAAGGTTAATTGGGAGCAAATTTCTTAAGTAGCTGTTTGTGGTAGCAATAACGGTGTTTATTAATCAACACGATTCCGGATTTGCTTCTGGGAAAGAATTAAGATTACTTTATTCATAGACTTTATTTAAAAGTATTTTAATGATATATTTAATCTTCAGACAATATAATGCATTACATATTTTCAACAAGTACCAATTGAAGAATATTTATAGATCACAATTAAGGTATAAATCCCTCTTTATGTAACAAATATATTTAGTTAATGACTGAGCTAGTTATCTCTTCCTTTAAATACGTGATTTTAAATAGTTTGTATTGTTATCACGATTTCCACAGTCAGTCTAACACACTGTGTGGTAAGTTATCAAATGACTAAAAATGGGTCAAATATATTAAAAGGCTTTTATATTTTAATACTTGGCCCAGTTTGTATTTAAACCAACTTAACCTTTAGATCTACACAAGCTTCAATCAGTTTTTTCTAACAACCACATTTCTGCAAATTTGCATATGCCTACATTTGAAAGTCAAAGTACTTACAATAATTCCATCACTTCATGATGATGGATCTGCCAAAAACATTCCTAGCTAGACTAGACCAAAAAAAAGTCACATTTTTATGTTTAATTTCTATCTCAAACTCTTGAAGTGATTTAGAGAATACTGAGGTGATAATCCATTTGATTAGTTGTTCATCAGGAACTGAAAAAATGTTTATTCAGAACCGACTGATGGCCAACAACCATAACCAAGCATAATACTACCCCATGGGTATTATAAGATTGAAAATACTGAACCCTTCCATTAAACCATTTGAGAATACCACACATTACATGTTGAGCAAGCTTTCTCAGTCATTATGTCTTTAATTACCATATGAATTACATAAGTTTTCTGATCTTCAGGGCCTCTCCTTTTTCTTTCAAAACATAACCAGATATATCCTTTCTATACCCACAAAGCCATTTTCTAAAAGCCTGTTTCTATCTGGCTCACTTACCTTTACCTAACAGAACGGCTCTCCTGAGCAGGGGGGAAAGAGTAGTTACCTATTTATAGCAGGAGACTTGAGAGTTCAGCACAATGGATTTTCACAATAGGTGTAGGAGAGGCCCAGAGCGCGAATGTGCTAAGCACCATGTGGAAAGGTAGATAAATATAGATAGATGGAACCAAAGAACTCAGCCAAGTGGATTGAAGAATAACAGAGAATCTATAATGCTTTCTACTTCAACAGCAATCAAACCCAACCTCTGCAAATTAATCAGCCAGCAAAAGACCAAGAAAGAAGAAAAGAGGATATTGATTCCTGGAGAAGTCACCTATATTTTATTTTCTCATTAAAAAATAATCACACAATGCTATTCTAAATTGTGAACATTTTCCCGCATGAAGTATAAAACAGACTAGTTCCTTTTTGCGAACATTCTAAGATTACCTCAGAATGACTCCACACAACACTGTTGTTTTCATTTTCAGGTGGGGAGAGAATTTTTAAATAAAACCTTAAAGCATTATTTGCCATGCATTGTTTTTCTCAAGGGTGTTAAAGTTTGGGGCGTAAATATTCAGCTGAGTGCAATTTCTTTCCCAGGAATGTTAATTATTCACTGTCCCTTTCCATTAGCTTTTGTTCTATCATGACTTCAGATTTGTTATAAAAGCTACCATCTGCAGAGTAATGAGAAATTAGGAAATATGCTTATTTTTCTCCTTCTTTTCAAAACAAGTTTTCTAGTTAACACTTAGATTAAAAATTCCTAACTTAAAAGTCAAAAAGAAATCTGTTCATTGAGGTAGAACATTTACAACAAAAAATTATAACTTTACCAAACAAAAATTAAATTTCATTTTGGTAGTGGAAGCTGTTTCCCTTAATGATGCTTTCCTAGTGATCCTATAAAATAAGAAAGCATTCTTTCAGGTGCTGTACAATCAGTGACACCCTTGTGATGGAAAGGCTTTTTTAGGCCACCACCCCCCCGCCCCGTTCCCTCTGCCCCTCCCTCACCCTTGCCAAATGGCTTAAGTTTCAAATTTGTGCTTTGGGGGTTATTATAGCCTCAGGTTCTATTTTAAATTAAACACCTAATTAAAGGGAAGCCATTCATAAACAGCAATGTGCATAAATCAGAATGGAATAACAGAGGATAATAATAATGTCCCTTTTTACCAGTAGGTTCTTAGAACACTTTTAATCCCCAGGAAACAACCAAAATTTGTCAATTAGGTCAACCGCAACCCAGATATCTTGGCTGCGTATATAAACTGACCATCATGATGACAAGCATATTTTGGCGTGAGAGAGTGGCAACAATTCTCTTCTGCCTCCTAGAGATACACCTAAAGCAGGGTATTCTCATAGGCCCTTTTGAGATTATTACCAATGTTACTCTAATTCTTTCTGGCAAAAAAATCTATCTCCATCCAGACTTAGAGAGAAAAAAAAATTCTCAACCTTTGGGTGAAAAGTGAGTGCTTTCAGGAAATCTAGCTTTAAAAAAATTACTCAACATATAATGGGGCTTTTAACTGCTCCTCAAACCATTTTTCATCTTCTTAAGGTCAGAGGTCACAGGGTACTTTTTAAGATGGATTTAACACTTGTGTCCACAATCCAAGGCAGGAACAGCAAGACTGGGTATGGCAGGGCTGCCACCAAAGGCGCCACATCCCCTCTGCTTGAATGCCTCCTTTCCGTTTCTATGCATTCAGAAGCTGACAAACAGGATTTGAAAATATCGGGTCCATTGCAAGCCCGAGCAGAAGATAGTACGTTCTAAGTATTCCATCATAAACTGAGGGCGGGTCACAGAGCCGGTAGCCCTCTGGCCTCAGGAAGGTTTTCATAGCTTTCCCCCGCTTCTGTAAAATAGGGATTAAAGATAGGTTGGAGGGATAAAGCCTGACAAGGGTGAATGAATGAATGAAATAATGTCTGTACATGGTTTGAAGTCAGGGACAATTTCAGTAAAAACAATAGCACTTTTAACACATTGCGATCGTACATCAAAGCAAAGGTAATATATTCTGTTGCTTTTTCATCTGAATAAATTCAGTAGCAATCATGCTTGTTAAATATTTGTGCCTAGTTCTATGATAATGTTGAACTATCATCCAGAAATTTACCTCAAATGACAGACAATATGTGAAAGTACTTTGTAAGGTATAAATTACAACACTTATTATGATAATATTAATAGATATTAAGTGCTTACCCTGAACCAGGCAGTGTGTTTTATAGGAATTTATCTAAACATCACAGCAACGATGGGAGATAGAGGTTATTGTTCCCACTTTATAATGCTGAACCTCTTTGCTGTGCCACACAGCAAAGGGAGAAAGCAGGGAAGGAGCCAAGCTGTCTCTGACTTCCAAACCCATGCAAAGCAGACACCTACATGGTGAAAGAGAATGTCCCAGCAATAATACTGCATTTTCCACCCATATTAGAATATGGTGATTTTATCAAGACTAACAACTTGTACCTCTGAAAATGTACATATTGCTTTAAAATTAGAAAGATGCAATATGACATGTTTTTCCCAAAAAGGACTTTTTCTAACTTTCTCCTCTCATGCAGTAAATAGCTTCTTTTATAGGAAAGGAGGTAAATATTACACCAGAAGAAAATACCTCTGTTCGTATTTTCATGAGTATAATAAGTTCTATACACACAAAAAGTCACATCATTACTTACTATTATATTTTTAAATATTTGATATTAACATCTATGACCCAGTAAATATTTTTTCTCTTTTTTTTTTTTTGCTTTTTTTTGTGACCCAGTAAATATTGGTGACAATGACATTATATCTGTTTTCAAGTACATAATCGCCAATTCTAATGCATGTGCATCTTTATTCTAATCCGGAACTTTCTTGGCATGAAAATAAAAGAGTAGTTCATTAAATAATTTTAGCTAGGACTTTATAAGAATTATATTTTTCAAACATGCAACCTAATGCTTTGGGTTATGGTAGCAATTTACAATGTGAAAAATTGGAACAAAGAAAAAACCTAATAGATGGTGAAGCTTAAAATATTTTAATTTCTTCTAAAAGTTAAGTAAATGAAAAACTGGCCCAACCATCCCAACATTTAAGAGTACTTATGACTTTAAAAACATTTTATTAAAAAAAATCAATTCCAAATACTCAGTGGCCACAATTTATATTTTAGAGTATTGTAATTAATTTTGAACCTGCTATTAACTGTGATTACTGGGGATTTCATTATGATGCAGGGGAAACATTTTCTAATGAATTGTGTTCCTCATTCTACCATTATAGCTCTGTGAAAAGTTTAGAAAAAAGATTAGGAGTTGTGTTTTAAAAAAACTTGATTTGAACTTTGTTAACAACAATCCAAGTAAGTTTTTAGATTACTCTTTTAAGAAATTGGAGCATTTCATGCAAAATGTTATCCACTTTACCACTAAGGTAATTTTTTACTCACCAAGAAATGAAAATCTATATTCTGCTCTTCCTTGCCTGTCTCTTTAAAACCTCAAGCTAGAGGAATAAGTCACATTTTGGACCATTTTCTTTTTTAATCTTCTTCACTCTTCTATTCTATTTCTAAAGGGATATTTATTTTTAACTAGATTGCAGTTTCATTTGAAAAGAATTGAACAGCTTTTCTAGAATGAGTTAAAGATTATCCACAGAGTATTGGGACAGCTACCTTTAAGATGCAAGGATCCATAGAAAATGGCACATCTAGATTTAATACACATAATATTTGATTCTTTGAGTTAGAAACGATGTGATTGTGCTTTGGCAAGAAAGATATATATAAGACATACTTTCATTTCTAACATCTCTTTGTGTAAGCACAGTTTTCTTTGTAGAATTCTATTATATTGAGAATGCTAAATGCATTTGAGTATTTTATATAATATCAATAGAACATCTAGCTTTGCTTTAAATTTAAATAGTTAAATATATAAGATACTATTTCATACTACTTACGATTGCCATGGAGGATAAAACTCAAGGCATGTGGTCAAAATTATTGATTAATGATCATGTCATTTCTATGAAAAAGAAAAAGGGAAGTGTTAGGCTCCTAGTTTTACAAGCTAACAATAAAACATGTAGGTCAAGCAAGCTGAGAAAGGCAAAGGCAAAAATAAGAACTAATAATAACACCTAAAAATAATAAGTAATCCAATGTTTTCCTCTGTGTTAAGTACTATACTAAGTATTTTACCAAAATTACTTACTTCTTAATAACAACCCTATGAGGTAGGTATCCATTTTATAAATAAGGAAAAATAAGTTTAAAAGATTAAGTAACTTAATTCAAGTCTATATTCTTGATATTGTATTCTAGCAACTGCTTCTCCATGTTCACCTACTATAAAAGTAGTGAAAAGTTATAACTTTTTCTTACACATTGTCTACAAAATATGGTACCAAAATATACACGAGGAAGATGACTTTACATGGAGAAACTTAGAAATAGGGATTTCTGGTATATGTTAAATATTCATTTATTAGCAAATATGTAGTAAGTGTTTTCCATGTACCAGGAACTGAGCCAGGTGTCTTTGATACAATGATGAAAGAGGGTACAGTCCCTGCCCTGAAAATGACCGAGGCACATCCAGCCATTGTTAACAAGCACTTTATATATTTACTCAATTCTCACAGGAATCCATGATGTAGACACTAAAGAGATAAAGAGATATATCTAAGAGTATGTTGGAACAGAGAAGAAAACACTTCATTCTTCCTTCAGAGATCAGACATTTGAGTTGAGTCCTACAGAATGAATATGTCAGTAAGAGGGAGTTCTTATAGCAGTCAATATAACATAAATTATGCCAAAGTAACCCAAAATTCCCAAATCTTACTGTCTTACAACAACAAATTGGCATCAAATTACACAAATTTATTGGCAGACCCTGTGTGTCATGGGTTGGCCTGGAGACTTTTCTCCATACCTCTTACTCTGGGAGGCAGACGACAGAGACTCCTCTGTCTGGAGCAGCACTAGTTACCATAGCGAGAAAGGGGAGGTGGTAAACCCCACACTGGCTCTTCAAGTCTCTACCTGCACGATGTGAATCACCTCTGCTCTCTTCTCACTTGCCAAAGGCCGTCACATGGCCATGCCTAGCTCCTGTGAGGAAAGGACGTACCATCCTACAATGTGCCCAGAAGGAGAACAGGAATATTGGGGAACAGCCTTAATGCCTACCAAGAGGTGGAGAAGAGAAGCAATTCAAGGATAAAGGACATATATCAAGGCAGGGAAGTGAAAAGTGTTTGGTACCTGGTGATTAATTATGGTAGCATGGATGCAACTGAGAGGACAACGTGAGAAGAGGAAGGAAAGGTGGGTGAATGCCAGATAACTGCGACTCCACATGCTTGGGAAGTTGCAACTTCATCTTTTAAACCATTGGAAGTTCTTGCAAAATTAAGCAGAGAAGAAATACAATAAAAATTTTCATTCAGAAAGATCATGCTAACAGAAGCAAGAAAGAAGAATTAGAAGGAAAAGATCAGAGACAAGGGGACCGTATTAGTTCTCTATTCTGCATAACAAAGTACTACAAGCTTAGTGACTTATTACAACACAGTTTTTTTGTTAATTTTTAAATTTTTCTTAAATACCAAAAAACACCAAACGCAAACATTCGTAACTTTTGATCATTCCGTTCTACATATATAATCAGTAATTCACAATATCATCACATAGTTGCATATTCATCATCATAATCATTTCTTGGAACATTTGCATCTATTCAGAAAAAGAAATAAAAAGAAAACAGAAAAAAATTCATACATACCATTGCCCCCCACCCCTCCCCCTCACTGATCACCAGCATTTCACTCTAAATTTATTTTAACATTTGCTCCCCCTATTATTCATCTTTATTCCATATGTTTTACTCGTCTGTTGATAAGATAGATAAAAGGAGCATCAGACACAAGGTTTTCACAATCACACAGTCACATTGTGAAAGCTATATCATTATACAATCATCCTCAAGAAACATGGCTACTGGAACACAGCTCCACATTTTCAGGCAGTTCCCTCCAGCCTCTCCACTACATCTTGACTAACAAGGACAACACACAGTTTTCATCTTACAGTTTCTACAGTTCAGAAATTTGGGCACAGCACAGCTGAGTTCTCTGCTTCCAAGTCTCGCCAATCTGAAATCCACGTGTCAGCCAAGGCTAACGTCTCCTCAGGGACTCAACTGTGGAAATATCTACTTCCAAGCTCCCTCATGTTGCTGGCAGAACTCACTACCTTGTACCTGTAGGACTAGGGGTTTTAGTTTCTTGCTGGAACCCACCCTCAGCAACTAGAGTCATTCACAGTTCCTTGCCACCTGGGCTTCTCCAGTATGGCCATTTTCTTTGTGGCAGCTTATTTATTTAAAGCCAGGAATGGAGAATCTCCTACCTCAGGGAGGGCCCAGACTCTCTTTTAAAGGCCATCATCTAATTAGGTCAAGCCCACCCATGATATGCTCCCTTTAGATTAATTCAAAATTGACTGATTTGGTACTTTACATCTGCAAAATCACTTCGTTTTTGTCATGTTCTATTGACAGGAGGCAAGTCACAGGTAACTGCTTAAATTCAAAGGGTGGAGATTATACAGGACATGAACACCAAGGGGTGGGAATAATGGGAGCCATCCCAGGATCTGCCTCAATTGGTTCTAACTACAAATATCAGCCACTGTGCTGGTTTGAAAGTATTATGTACCCCAGGAAAGCCATGTTTTAATCCTGATCCAATCTTGTGGGGGCAGCCATTTCCTTTAATCCTGATTCAATACAGTAGAGCAGAAACTTTTGATTAGATTATCTCCGCAGAGATGTGGTGTGCCCAATTGTGAGCGTGACCTTTTGATTAGATGGAGATGTGACTTCACCCATTCAATGTGGGTCTTGATTAGTTTACTGGAATCCTTCAAAAGGGGAACCATTTTGAAGAAAGCTCAGAGCTGATGTAGAGGTTTGGATTTTGAGACAGAAACAGCCCGAGTTCTAAGCAAGGACTTCACAGAAATAATCAAAACCTGAAGAGGAGAAATCTCTGGCCCTGGCAGATGCTAAGCTAAGAGCTGAAACCCAGAGTTTTGTCCCAGAGCAGCTAAGTGAAGACCCACAGACTCTTAGAGAGGAAATCACTGGCCTCAGAAGCTGGAAGCAACAAAACCGAGAACAAGGACCAGCAGGCGCCAGCCTCTGCCTTCTCAGATCACCCTTCCTTGGGCCAAGGTATCTTTCCCTGGATGCCTTAGGACATTTTTATGGCCTTAGAATGGTAAACTTGTAAGATAATCATGGAAGCTCGGGTCTGAAGCCAAGAAACCTCGGCCAGGAGAGTGGATCCACCCATATACATGGAGAGGGTGAGTTTACCCTGAAGAGTGAGGATGAGCCTCTCATCTTGTTGCAGTGGAAGAGTTGTGTAGCCTCAGGCCTTGGAGAAGGCAGAGTACGCTCCTTGGGGGACTGGGAGAGCCTGGCTGCCACCATATGGAGGGGTTGAGCGTGTGCCCCAGAAATGGCAGAGAGCCCAGGGGTGGCCCTGATGCCTGGAGAGAGTGGAGCCCAGAGGTGGTCTCCTCGATGTTCCCCGAGGTTGATTTGGAAAGAGGCGGGCCACTGCATAGGCCCTCAGAAAGGGTGGGATTGCCACTTTCTAAAGCCAACGGATAAATGACTTTCAGACTTTGAAATCCAATGGTGTTTGCCTGTAGGTTTTCCTTCCAGTTTTTCCTTATGGATCCTGTGTTTATCCTCCTTTACATATTGGCATTAGATAACTTGTTTTGAGATTCACAGGTCCACAGCAAGAAGAGAATTCTTTGCACCTGTTTAAGGTGATGCTTGAAGTTGCTAAGTTGACAAGGGGTGGACATGTGTTAGTTAGATTCAGTTGTCAACTTGGCCAGGTGAGCATACCTAGTCTTGTTGCTGCGGCCATAAGCCAATGGTACATGAACCTCATCTGTTACTAATTACATCTGCAGTCGGCTAGGAGGCATGTCTGCTGCAATGAGTGACGTTTGACTTAATTGGCTGGTGCTTAAATGAGAGATCGCAACGTAGCCCAGCTAAGCAGCTCGGCATTCCTCATCTCAGCACTTGCAGCTCAGCCCAGGCCTTTGGAGATGCAGAAAGAAGTCACCCCAGGGAAAGTTGTTGGAACCCAGGGGCCTGGAGAAAAGACCAGCAGAGACCATCCTGTGCCTTCCACGTAAGAAAGAACCTCAGTGGAAAGTTAGCTGCCTTTCCTCTGAAGAACTAACAAAATAAATCCCCTTTTATTAAAAGCCAGTCCATCTCTGGTGTGTTGCATTCCGGCAGCTAGCAAACTAGAACAATAATAAATTCCCTTTTAAAAAGCTGTTCCATTTTTGGTATATTCCATTCTGGGAGCATTAACAAACTAATATAGCCACATGTACTCATGACCCATAACTGACATAATTCAATAAGGGGCAGGAAAAATAAAAGGTGATGTCCACTGATTTCTATCTATCTATTACCCTATTTCACCTTTGGATACCTCTTTGGTGCCCATATTCTTTAAATATAACAAAAGTGACAAATACAATTATTTTAGATTCTTTGTCAGCCACCATATAGTTTAGCTGAAATTGGAGGCAATTGGCAATTGAGGAAGACAAGAGGAGAATGGATGCAAGATTTCATTGTAAAAGAGGTTGATTTCACATTCTTAGGGCTGAAATTCACTAATGGAAAATGTTATGGAGCAATCTTTGAATGAGGACTCAATTTCTGGACTAACCTTCTTTCATCTGAGTGTAGAAACCTGAAAAAAGTTCCTTCCTAAGTTTTCAAGATCCCACAAAAAAATTTTTCATGAAGAATGTCTGTTATAAAAAATTTCCAGGACTCCCAAATACTTACTCTTCTGGGAATATGTTTTGTGTCCAGGGCTTTTCTAAAAATGCCATGTTATTTGCATCAAAGGAAAAGAACAGTTAATAATGATTTCACAGGAAACAAATATACAATATCTTTCTGAAAACATCCTTTATGAAGGTGTGAAAATGTTATGTGATTTTCAGGACCCAGCCAACCCAGATACTACCTCAAAGTGTTTGCTTTTTAGAATGGTAAACTTTCATATCCTGCCTGCCAAGGATATGAAACAAGAGAAGTCAGAAGATAATGAGCCAATTTCAGGTGTCTTTACATTTTGTCAAAGGGAACACTGGAAAAGGCTTATCACTATCATTTATACAACATTGAAAGAAAAAAAGATTTTGAAATTTGTCATTGGTCTAGAACACTTGGCCAACACTCTATAGATAATACCCAAAAGATGATTGCATTGTAAACTGCAGCATATCATTCAGAGGGAATAACTGGGAAAAAAATGGTTTCAAGGCACTTTATGCCTCCCAAAATAAGATTTTACATATGGTCATGGTCAGGTTCATGTGTCAACTTGGTGGTACCCAGTTGTCTGGCTGGGCAAGCACTGGCTGTCTGTTGCTATGAGGACATTTCATGGACTTAAATCATGATCACATTGGCTGCATCCATAGCTGATTGTATTTGTAACCAGTTAAGTGGGGTGTGTTCTGCAATGAGTAACATTTAATCTAATCACCGTAAGGCTTTAAAGGAGGATTCAGAAGAGACAATCACTTTTCCTGCTTCAGCCAGCCAGCCTCTCCTGAGAGTTCATTGAGGACCTTCATTGGAGCTGCGAGCTCATGGCCTGCCCTAAAGATCTTAGACGCTTGCATCCCTACAGTTGCATGAGACACTTTTATAAATTTTATATTTACAGATATTTCCTGCTGATTCTGTTTCTCTAGAGAACCTTAGCTAATACACATATAAAAATTAACCTAGGGTGGGCAAAGTGGCTCAGTGGCAGAGTTCTTGCCTGCCATGCCAGAAATCCAGGTTCAATTCCTGGAGCCTGCCCATGCAAAAAAAAAAAAGGAAAAAGAAAATTAACCCAAAAACATTACTTTCTGAGGATTTTTTCACTCCTATTACAATGATTACTAGTTGAACAGCTATACCTCTCCATGCCCTCACATTTTTGTACTTGTTACCAGTTGTGTCTTTGAACATTATATATCTGAAACCAGACATATGTTTATCACCACTTTTTATGAATTTGCATTTTTGTACCTGTAGGAAGTAAGAAGTGAAGTTACATACCAAAAAATGCAGTACAATAGTACTAGTACGTACAGTTACCTACATCGGTACCTTTACTGGAGGTCTTTAGTTCTTTATGCCACTTTGAACCACTATCTAGTGTCTTTCCCTTCAATCTGAAGAATTCCCTATTAATCTCTCTCTCTCATTTTCGAAAGTCTTGCAGGATATAAAATTCGTGGTTAGCATTGTTTTCTTTCAGCACTTTAAGTATTTCAACCCACTGCCTTCTTCTTGCCTACATGGTTTCTGATGAGAAATTGGCACTGTCTTATTGGGACTCCCTTGTACATAACATAAATCTTTTCTCTTGCAGCTTTCAGAGCCCTCTCCTTGTCCTATGCATTTGAAGGTTTGATCAGTATGTGATGGGGCATTTTTTTTCTTTGTGTTTTTCCTGTTTGGTATTCACTGGGCTTCTTGGATGTGCACAGTCAGCTCTTTTGCTAAATTGGGAAGTTTTCTGTCATTATTTCTTTGAATATTCCTTCTGCCCCTCTCTCTTTCTTCTCCTTCTGGGACTCTCTCAATGTGTATTTTGATGTGTGTGGTGGTGTCCCAGAGGTGTCTTAGGCTCTTTTTGCTTTTTATAATTCTTTTTGCTTTCTACTCTTCAGTCTGCCTCATTTCAGTTGTCTTGTCTTCAAATTCACTGATTCTTTCTTCTACCGGCTCCAGTCTCCTCTTGACACCCTCCTGGGCATTTTTCATTTCAGTTATTGTGGTCCTCAACTCCAGTAGTTCTGTTTGGTTCCTTTATAAAATTTATATCTCTTTACTAAGATTCTCATATTTATCATTGTTTTCTTGATATCCTTTTTGTCTTTCTCTGTATTTATCTTCATCTCCTTGAACATTTTTTTTGGTGCATGGTCCAGGAATCGAACCCAGGTCTCCCACATGGAAGGCAAGCATTCTATCACTGAACCACCCATGCACTCTTCCTTGAACATTTTTAAGATCATTTATTTAAAGTCTTTGTTCCATATGCCCACAGTCTGGTCTTCTTCATTGGTGTTTTCTAGATTCTTATCCTCTTCCTTTTGATAGATCATTATTTCCTGTTTTTTTTTTTTGTTGTTGTTGTTGTAATTGTTTGTCTTATACTCTTTTGTTCCATGCTGCACATTTCAATATTTTAAAATGTTAACTCTTGGATTTATTCCATGAGATGTCTTTTTCTTGATTTTGTAGACAGCTGGTGTTAGACAGAGGTTTTCTTGAGTATCAGCCCTCCTATCAGGTAAAATCCTAACAAGGTGAATGCAAAGTGCAGGCTCTCCCTGTCTTTCCTGGGCTGGTGTTTTGTCATAGGCTTTTGATTGTTAATTGCTTTGGTGCCCGTTTCAGTAGTTTGAATGACCCCTCTATTTCCCTCTTCTCAATGTTTAAAGCAGGTAATTATTTTCCCCAGGTTGTGTGACCCAGTAGTTTCTTACACTGCTTTCACTGTCATGCTTTTGCCTGGAGGGAAAATTCTGAGCAGGGGTTGAAGGCAGTGGTTTGGGGCCATAGAACACCAGAAAGGAATTTTCCAGCCAGAACAAGGCCAGGGACCCATGAAGGGGTTGCAGACTGGCTCCAAACTTCCCACTGGGAGAGATCAGGAAGGGCACCAGGAGCTTCTTCCATAGCTCCTCAAAGGTGCACTTTCTTCACCTGCCCAGCAAATGCAGCCCTTGAACTGTCCCCCACAGGCCTAAGGGAGCAGACTCTCTTTGAGTGGGGCAGGTTAGAACAATGGCTACCCACCTTTGTCAGGCAGGTTGGAACAATGGCTACCCTCAGAAACTGGCTTCCAGCAATACAAAGTCATTAATCAAAAGCCATGATAAAAAAAAAAAAGCCATGATTATCCACGGTCACACCCACCCTGGTCTTGGGGAAGTGGATTTTTGCGTCCCTTTCTGTCACCAGTGAGTTAGCCAGGGGCAGACCCATGGTGCCCTCCTGCGAAACTGGGGTAGAGGCACCAGTAACACTGAGCAATTTACTAGTCCTTGCCATAATTTACCAGCCCATTCCTCCTGCCCTTCCCTGGGTGTTCTATTCAACTCTGGAGTTTCAGAATAGTGGTTCAGATAGTTCTTGCTGGTTTAATAGTTGTTCTGGTTTAATAGTTGTTCTGGTGGAACAAATAGTTGTTAATCCTAGAGCATCTTATTCCAACATCTTTCCACAATCCTCTCCAATATCCTATAAACTTGGATAGATTGTGTTTTCACTTTAATTCAGTCCAAAAGACATTCTAATTTTCCTTTTGATATTTTTTTGACCCATGGGTTATTTAGAATTGTGTTCTTTAGTGTCCAAGTATTGGGAGCTTTTCCAGAGATATTTTGGCCATTTTCTTTTAAAAGAAAATTATCACACATAAGTCAATTCATAAATTTAGTGCCATGTTTTTGGAAGACATTGGAGTGAAATGCTATTGGGGGTACAAGGGTGAGTGACTCTTCAAGCATGACCCATTGTCTTGTGCAAGAAACAGAAACAGACACAGATGTTAGTAACTCTAAATAGTGGAATTGAAATTTCCACTTCAAAATAGTGAAGTTGAAAAATAAATCTAAAATTGGGTTCTCTGAGTAAGAAAAATAAAAATGTACCATAAACAAACCTCCAACTAACTGAGAAAAAAAATTCAAAACAAATATGTCAAAAGTCAGGCATTACATGTGCACTAAAACCATAGACATTGAAATTTTTTCTTTACAAAATACAGTATGCAACTCTATGCTAAAACTTTTTTAAATTTTGTGAAATTTTGGCTTTTCTAAGAAAATGAAAATTATCAAACATGACTTTAACACACTAATCAGAGCAGTAGCTGGAAGAAATGGAAAAAGTTGTTTTTTAAAAAAAAAGGCAAAATAGGATACATAGTAATAGTACAGATTTAATTTCCTTTCTCCCATTTCCCTTCCACCTCTGGGTCATACTAAGTCACCACCTCCTCCAACTCTCCTCTGCACACTTTGCTGGAGAAAATCACATTCAAGTATACGGGATCTTGACTGGTATGGCTTATGGACCTCAACCTCAAATGGTCTTTCAGCTCTGAAAGGCAACTACAAAACTGTGTTTTTCTTGTTGTGTTACTTTTTTATTCTCCACATCTCTGCCACACAGATAAAATCTCTGTTTTCCTCAAACTCCTGACTTCTGCCATGCCCGACCCTTCCAAATCACTCAGCAGGTAATTCAAGGCAATCAGATGTCTGTTTTCATGAAGAAAAAAGCCATTAAAGGACACCTTCAAATTTCTGCCACCAGAACTGTAATATAAATCTTCTGGTTTCCCTCTTGTTTTAGAGGCATTAGTGGCCTAACCCCTATGCCTCCTCAGTTACCCAACCTCTTATGATGTTTGCTCTTTCTCCCATATCTTCAAACTGCGTCTCTCCACTGGTTTCCTCCCACCAGCCTTCCAACGTGGTCGACGATCACCTCTCCTACCACTTCCCTCCCTTTCTGCTCTCCTTCATTACTTCATCTCCCTTTCATCCAACCACTCATTGTGCTCTGGCTACCGGTCCCAACAAAACTCTTCTTGTCAAATTCATCACTGACTTCCATGTTGTTAAATCCAATTGACACTTTTCAGTTCTTCTCCTGCTTGTCTCCTAGGCAGCATCTGATGCTACTGAGCTCACTCTCTTCACCTTCTGCCCAATTAACAGGGCTTTCATTTTCTACTTGCCTCACATCTCTATTGGTTGAGTTTGCACTTAGTAATGCAATTTATAATGACTTATCAGTACACTTACTTAATCAGTGGCACAAGGTAAAATGTTCAGATCCAACCTCTCCCAGAGTTCATGTGCTGTGAGCACTGAGTAAGCCTCGAGCTGCCGTGGGCCACCTTCCCCACCATAAAAAAAGAATTTCCCTGCCAAATAATGAAGGCAGCACAGAGGCAACAGAGCTAAGAGAGGGAGGGAAGTAGATTCCTGAGGCTGTTGTTTGAGCACATAGATCTAACGGACCCTGACTTTCGATCTCTAGACTTCTCTAGTCGTGAGAAATGATGAAATCCCTTTATTGCAATGCTAGCTTGAATTGGGTTTCTGTAATTTGCAACTGAAATCATCTCACCTAATGTTATGGAAACAGGTTTTGTAAGTCTCTAGGATGCAGAATTGACAGGGCTTCATGAACAATTGGATGTAGAAAGTCAAATTTTCCAGGTAGGGATTTAAGCCTGGAGAGTGCTGGTTAGGGCAAGAAGATGTCACATTTCACAAAGTTGCTATCTGTGACTTTCTGAGCAAGGGTGAAGATCAGAAATAAGTTAAGAGTAATGAGTGAGTGTTCTAGGAATCAAAGTCCTACACTCTGTAAGTCCACAGAATATTGGTTTTGAGTAAGCCTCAGGCGAGAAACAAATCAGAGTTTATCTAAGGGAATCTTAGATGTCAGCTGTCAAGAAAAAGTCAAGGATCTACAAACAAAGCCGTTAAAGTTAAACTGAGTAGGAGGGGTAGCCAGGTCTTAAAAGTCAAGATAGGTAAACATCTATGTAAAATGGAAAAGAGGGAAAGAAAGTGGGTTAGAAGAAACAAGACAATGATATTAACTACCAAAGCCTTAGAATTACCTTAGAAGAACAAGGCCAGTTTGCTCTTTGGCTGCTTTTGCAATTATTACTGAGGAAAGGTAGCTCTGGCCACAAAGAACTGTATGAAACATAAAACACAGTTGCTCTCACTAGAGTTAGATACCTGTGATATAACTGATTTCATTAAGGCTAGGGTAAGGGTTCAAAACCAGATTATTGAGTTGCTCTTATAATAAAGATGAAAAGAATAAAAAGTGTAAAAAGATCAAAGAAAATTACAATTAAAAATTTTATTCATATTCTGAAAAATAAAGATAAAGCAGAGAGGAGACATTGACTTTGAATGACTCTGGGCAAAAGCTCACAATTCTTTTAACACTGATGTTATGTTCTTTTGAATAATAAAAAGAGAAAGTCAAGTTAAAATATTGACATTGAAGATCTAAGAACTTATGTTCTCCCTGGAGGTATTTTTAAGTAAAAAAAAAAAAATAGGCTCTTCTTCTCTTAAAATAACTCATTTCATGGATTGGGTAATATTTCCACATACTCTGTACAAGGCATGAGTAGCTGGTCGAATTCTGCTTCTCTTCTAATTCAACCATCCCTGTCTATCTGTATACTATTCTGGCTGATACAGCTAAAAGGCTTTTCCTGAAATTAAGAAAAATCAACTGTGCTATATTGCCAAGTTCACCAAAATCTGCTGCTCACTCATAAGGTGAGGCACAAGAGAAGGCCAAGGAATTTAGGAATTGTTATTTGTTGTGCATTCACTTAAACAACAGAGCCTATGTTAAACTTCTCAATTTGAAAATATATTTTATAAGATTTTGGAGATAAAATTCAGAGGTGCAAGAGGTTTTTGCTAGGTGTGAGGTTCCTACAAATACCTTGAGAGCCAGAGTAAAGCTGCTCATCACTCCCCAGACTCTCCCACCCTACTCTTTCAACCTGCTGCCAAAAAGTATTAAAACAATCAGAAGTAATATAGACTACCAAAGAGCTAGGCACTACTGGATTATATTTATTACTATTTGTTTTAACTGAATAATTATAGTTGAACAAATGACTAAAGATCAACATGTTCTGTACTGAAACTAAAATATCCAAGCCAAAAGAACAAAAAAACTAAAAAGCTACATCATAAAAAATAACTTTCCTATCATGTAGTTAAGAGGCAGTTCCAGGGACTTATACTTCCAGGAAGTGAAGTAGACATACTATTTCCTATTCCTTCCACTCAAGAAAACTAAAATGTTCTCTGAACATTATATATAACAAACATAGAACTCTGAAATATGGAAAGAAAAACTTAGGGATCTTGGACCTAAGGATTGACAGTGATGAGTCCCATGGGTTTTCTTTCTTTTTTTTTTTTTGTATATATTCCAGACTTGGAGCTGAAGAAGCAGCAACCCATAATCCCCAAGGGTGCAGACAAAAGAAATATCCCAACAAAAGCCTGCTTTCTCTAGCCAAAGAACCAGGAAAAAGGTAATCTAGCAAGACAAAATTTGTAAATGATGGCTGTTCTAGCTTGCTGGTTGCCAGAATGCAATATACCAGAATCAGAATGGTTTTTAAAAAGAGGAATTTAATAAGTTGCTAGTTTACAGTTTTAAGGCCGAGAAAATGTCCAATTAAAACAAGTCTATTGAAATGTCCAATCAAAGGTATCCAGGGAAAGATACCTTGATTCAAGAAGGGCGATGATGTTCAGGGTTTCTCTCTCAAGTGAAAAGGCACATGACGAACACTATAAGCGTTTCTCTCTCAGCTGGAAGGGCACTTGGCAAACATGGTGTCATCTGCTAGCTTTCTCTCCTGGCTTCCTGTTTCATGAAGCTCCCCGGGAGGCATTTTCCTTCTTCATCTCCAAAAGTCTCAGGCTGGTTCTCTATGCTTCGCGTTGCTATGTCGTTCTTCTCTGCTCTTTCTGAATCTCTCACTTTCTCCAAAATGTTTCCTCTTTTATAGGATTCCAATAAACTAATCAAGACACACCTGAATGGGTGGAGACACGTCTCTACCTAATCCAGTTTAACAACCACTCTTGATTAAGTCACATCTCCAGAGAGTTGATCTAGTTACAGTTTCAAATATACAGTACTGAATAGGGATTAGAAGAAACAGCTGCCTTTACAAAATGGGATTAGGATTAAAACATGGCTTTTCCAGGGTACATACATCCTTTCAAACCAGCATAATGGCCATTCTGCTGTAGCTAAACAAAGGCCAAGTAGGGACTCTAAACAAGTACTCTCAAGAGGCTGCAACAAGGTATCCCAAAACTTCTTTGGGGATGGTGTCAGAAGTGATCTAGTAGAGAGTCATAAGTTTCACCATTGCCCAGAAGTAATGCCCACACATTATGAACTCCTACCCCCTCCCAATAATAAGGAGGAGCATGTGCACTAATGATGCTACACTTTCACCCAGGGTCAGCACACTCTGATAATGGCCATCCTCTGTCACATGGCCAAGTCCTTAGTCTCCTCCTGCGGCTTTCTCTGATTTCTGACTTCGACATCTTCTGACTTCTCTGACTGTATCTGAATCTCCTCTTTATAAGCATCCAGTAGCGTGGGTTAAGACCCACCATGATTCAGTCTGGCCATACCTTTACTGATAATAACATCTTCAAAAGGTCCTATTTACAAAACGTTTCACACTCAAAGAAATTCAGATTAAGAACATGTCATCTGCAGAGTGGGGGATGGAGGAGCATGATTTAATCTAAGGCTGAATGAGGGAAGTGGGTAAGATTGTTTAAGGGCAACACAAGTGTTTCGGTTTGATAATGCTGCTGGAATGCAATATATCAGAAATGGACTAGCTTTTACAAAGGGGATTTATTAGGTAACAAATTTACAGCTCCAAAGCCATGAAAATGTCCCAATTAAAGCATCAACAAGAGGATATCTTCATTCAGGAAAGGCGTCATGTCCAGGATTGCTCTGTCACATGGGAAGGCACATGGCAACATCTGCTGCCCTTCTCTCCCAACTTTTGGTTTCAGTCCGCTCTCTCAGATCTGTGGGTCCTTCTGGCATCTCCTGGGGCATTTTCCTTCTGCATTTCCAAACATCTGCGTTCTCTCCAAAATGTACCTCTCTTAAAACATTCTAGTAAGTGTATCAAGACCCACCTTGAATTGACAGGGTCACATCTCCCTGGAAATAACCTAATCAAAAGGTCCCACCCATCAGTGGTTCTGCCCCCACAAGATTGGATTAAAAGAACATGGCTTTTCTGGGGGTGCATAACAGTTTCAAATGAGCACAATGATATTGTTCTATAGTTTTGCGAAATCAAAGCTAACCCTTCACTACTTTACTCTCTTCATTTAGCTTTGCTTATAGTTTTAATACCTTTTCTGAAAGTTATTGCTAATGATTTTCTTAACATTGAGGAGGAGAGTGAGTTATGAGTCAAAAGCATTGGCTACTAAGGTAACTTTAAACTTCCTACACATTTACTGGTATTTGCAGTCTTTACCTAAATTTCCCAAGAAAGTATATATGAAATGTTTTATTCTACATCATTTGTTGTCTAAAGATAATCTTTCTGTGTCTGGCATATTTTTGTCTAGAAAGTTTTTGAAATTCCAAACTCATTAATAAAATAGGCTAATAATAAACATTAATTGAAATTGATAATCTGGTCACTACAGTAGAATAAAAAATATCAGAGTTCAAAACAAGAATGCTTAGCAGGAAATATGCATTTTACAACAAGTACTATAGCCAGTTACTGTGAGTGGTCTGAGAGAAACAATGGAGCAGATGTAATATATGCACATATTAGCTAAAAAAGAGTCGTTCAATCTTTTGTTCCCTGCCATTTCTTTTGAGATTTTGGAA
>PVIY010013345.1:0-59438 GCA_004026745.1 Myrmecophaga tridactyla | reverse complement strand
AGGAAAAAGTCATTTGTCCTTCTTTCATTCTTTCACAGATGTTTACTGAACATTACTTGGCACAGTGGAGAATGAGACTTTGTCGCTGAAACCTCTAAATGGGGAGAAAATGTGAAGCAATTATACATGTATCTTATACATGTATCTTATTTACAGTTGTTTGGACTATTCTTGAAAATAAATATGGGGTTCTGAGCCTAAGTATAACATGGAACCACCCTAGACCGAGGGTGAGGGTGGGCTTCAGCAAAGAAAGGTGGATCCAGGCAAAAGGAACAGCTCTTATCGCTTCTCGGCCTTTTGGCTAAGATCAAGTGTAGTATCTATTCTTATCAGTTTAATATCTGATACGTCCTCTATCCGAGGACAATGTATTAAATGGATTTTTGGAATTAGGAGATGGAATAGGAGCTTGCTCCATCCACTCCACGCATCGACCTGGTATTGCAGTACTTCCAGGAACGGTGCACCCCCCTCGGGGGAACAATAAATGTATAAAAAGTTAAAAAAGAAAAAGGAACAGCTCATGCAAAGGCTCAGAGTAGGGAAGGGGAATGGTGCACTGAAGGACCAGAGAGGGGAGCAGGAAATGAGGATGGGCCAGATCGTTCTGGACAGGTCATAGCTGTATAGAGGACCTTGTGCAGGACCATGTGGGTCAAGATCAGGATTTGGGATCTATCCAAAAGGAAATGGAAGGGAAAACTCAAAAATGCGAGCATGGTTTGAACACATTTGTGGGCTGGAGTTTCAAAAACAATCACATCACCTGAGTCAGGGTTGGAAAGGCTTTTGAGAAAGCAGGAGGGAACCACATCATCCAACACCTCATAGAGTTGAGGAGAATGCCTTGGATTTGGCATTCAGTGTGTCAGTGATTGCCTTGGCAAGATGTCTCCTGTGCCAGGATCTGGGGGAAGCTGCAGTGCAAAAGGTTAAAAAGCAGGTGGTAAGGAAGGGACAGGGTAGGGTCAACTTTTCTCCCATCCCGTTTAAAGACAAGATAAAAACATAAGAGAGTAAAGCAGCGTTCAAGGATGTCTCAAGCTAAGGATAATAGTAATGGAAGTCTTAAGCTGAGAGTAAGGAGGTGGGGAGAGAAAGGGGTAATGTGGGCAGGGGGCAGGGCCAAAGTCACTGGTTGATCTAAACTCCCCACACTTTGGGAGCTGGGATGATTGTTCTTCCACTGATACCAGCAGCAAGGAAGAGTAGGGGTGGGGAAAAGGAGAAATTTTGATGTACAGAGAATAGATATTAAGGGATCTAAAGCATCTCAGTGAAGTAAGAGATGCCATTGGCAGTTAAGGGAGCCAAGGATGGGGCTTCATGGCAGGAGGGTGGACTGGTCCCTGGGAAGAAGGCCATAGAGAGTCACTGCTGAGCAGTGTGGAAGGTCTGTTTGCATGTTTTCATCCCTTCATTCAATAAATGTTTACTGAGCCCTATGTGCTAGGCACCCTGCTAGGGCCTTAGAGGATAACGGCAAACAAAGTAAACAGCCTCTGCCCTCTTGGAGCTCAAGTGCAGCAGTGGGGGAGGCAGCATGCATCTGTTCCCAACCTGGGTGGTACTAAGGGCTGGACCCTGGAGACATCAGGCTTGGTTGACATTAGGACTCGGCTCCCTGCTAGTTTGTCGTATGAGTTACGTCATGTAACCTCCCCAAGGTGGTTTCCTGATTTATAAAACATGACTAATATCTGCTTTGTGGAGTTGCTATGAGGGGAGAAAAGATACATTACATGTAAAGCCCCTAGCAGAGAGTCAGATAAGTATATACATATGTGCTCACTGAATATTTCTTCTCTGTGCTTTTTTCACCCTTGGTGCTCAGAGGGGCATGGAGAAAGCAGAAAATTGAGGCCTGGCAAGATGGAAGGTGGAAGGGAGTTGGAGCCTCTGTGGACCAAACTCCGATGGAGTCCACTCAGCTCATGGTCACTGATGGGCTGGGCAAACCAGAAGGGCTACAGGAAATGAGAAGACAGAGCAGTGTGAGAAGCAGTTCTCTCCACTGGACAGTTATTTACAGAGCACCTGTCCTGTGCCTGGGACTGTTCTAGACCTAGAGATACAGTGCTGGATGAGCTAGACAGGGATCCTGCTCTCTTGGAACTTACCTTCTCCTTGAGGAAATAGATTATAAGTGCACAAATAAGATAATAATAGGTGTTAATAAACACTATGATAGTAAATGAAACCAGGTGGTCCAACAAGGCTTCTATAAGGAGGGTGAGCAGCAGAGATAATGGGCAGTGGTGGTGGCCAGAACAGATCCTCTCAGCCTCAGACGGCACTTGTTGCTGGGTCCTGAGGGCTTCTCTGGGCCTTGACAGGTGCTCACTGCCTACCTGGACTACATGGAGGAGCTGGGGATGCTGCTGGGTGGGCGGCCGGTCTCCACGCGGGAGCAGATGCAGCAGGTGCTGGAGCTGGAGATACAGCTGGCCAACATCACAGTGCCCCAGGACCAGCGCCGTGATGAGGAGAAGATCTATCACAAGATGAGCATCGCTGAGCTGCAGGTGGGGCAGGCTAGAGAGAGCTGGCTAAGGCCAGCCCCTGGCCTCCGTGCCGTCTTCCTGCAGCACCCCGTCCCTTTGTTTCCTCGCTTTTCTGAGCTCCCCAGCTGCACCTTTGCTCTTCTCGAAAGAAAAGTGGTGTGCATTTTAGGCCACCTCTCATTGGGTGGTCCCTTTCCTGTGGCCTGAGAATGCAGGGAGGTGTGATTTTAAAAATCTATAACAACTTGTACAAGATGTCCCTGGAACAATCAGAATAGGTACCGAAGGAGGCTCCTGGAAGTCTCTTACTGTGCCAGCCATCAGTCCTTTGGTTGCTGGATTACAGATAAGTTCGGGGAGACCTGAGGGAAGGGCCAGGTATGCAGGAACCCTGGGGAGGTCACAGGTGCATGGTATTTTATCCACTGCTATGGAAACATTTAAACATCTGTACCCCAGTTGCATACAACACATAGAGGGTTCTCCTTGTCTGGCAAGTGTCTGGGCTCCCAGACTGAGGGGAAAGGGTTTATTACAGGAGGGGATCACCAAGCAGTGAGTAGCTGTTGCTATGGCAATGGGAAAGCTCCTAGGCTACAGCCTATCAGTGGGGGTGGGGGGCTACTGGAAGCCAGGTGGATAGGCAGGGAGGCTTGAGACCTTTTTGCTCCCAGGCCCTGGCACCCTCCATGGACTGGCTTGAGTTCCTGTCTTTCTTGCTGTCACCACTGGAGCTGGGGGACTCCGAGCCTCTGGTGGTGTATGGGACAGATTATTTGCAGCAGGTGTCCGAGCTTATCAGCCGCACGGAGCCAAGGTAGGGCACTCGGGGCTCTGTGGGGCTCTTAGGCAGGGACGGGGCACATAGGACTGGCATAGCCAGACACAGAGCAGTATTTGATTACTGCTGGGCCTTACAAACATCAAAAAAGAATGTCTGCAGGCTCTTCTCCCCCAGGCCGGGGCTTTAAGGCACTGCCTGTGATCTCTGTTCCCACACCTTGCTCCAGCCTGACTTGTGCAGGGTGAGAGAGAGGGATTCTGGGACAGCCCCTGTGCATGCCTGTCAGGACTCCTTCTGCCTGCACGTTCCTGGGGCTGCTTTGGGGTGGAAATGGAACCCCACATCCTCCTTCCTTATGTTCTGGTCTGGATACCAGTGTCCTGAATAATTATCTGATCTGGAACCTGGTGCAGAAGACAACCTCCAGCCTGGACTGGCGCTTTGAGTCTGCACAAGAGAAGCTGCTGGAGACCCTGTATGGCACCAAGAAGGTGAGCTCTCTGGCTCTGTCCCCACCTTCTGATCCATTCTAACTGATGCTTCACACCTACTCTGTCAGGCACTTTTTTTTTTCCTCATAGGAAAGTACAGAACACAAGATTTGAAATCAAGCAGGCTTGGGTTCTAATCTCGGCTCTTCCAATTTTTAGTTTATGGGACCTTGGCCATGTCACCCAGCCTTTCTGACTCTCCGTTTCCTAGACTGTAAAGCAGGAATACCTTTTAGGGTTGTGATGAGGACTAACTGAGTTTATGTAAGTAAAGCACCTACTCAGTACAGCATGGTGTTGATGATAATGAAGACAATGATGAATGAATACAGTTCTCAGTTTCTAGATGCCCTGTTAAGTATGAGAAATGGATGTGTGCTGATATTTTGAATGAAAGCTATTTTTGCTATAGGCAAGAGGTAGTGACAGCACATTTTACCAGGGGGGATGGTAGTGAGAGCATCAGTAAGGCTTCTCTGAGGAGATGACATTTGAAGAATGAGCTCACCAAGAAAGCAGGGTGGAAAGGGCATTCCAAGCTGGAGGAACACTGTGAAAGAACATGGTGGGTTTGCATGTGTTCTGGTGTGAGCTTGAAAACAGGGCATCAGAGAGCCTGAGGTTGGTGAGGTGGGCAGGGACCAATCCGTGAAGGGATCTGAATGCTGTGTTAAGAAGTTTTGCTTTGATTCTCTCAGGGATGGGGAGCCATGTGATGGTTTTAAGCAATGGAAAATGGTCAGGTTTACGTATTAGATGAAATCTCTGGCAACTAAATGGGAGACGGAGGAGAGTTGGCCGGGGTAGGGGTAGGGCGAGAATGGAACCAGGATGTCTAGTGAAGAGGCAACTTCAATCTTCAGGCGAGAGGTGATAGTGTTGTAAGTCAGGGCAGTAGCAATGAAGTGGACAAGGAAAGATGAGTTAGAAGTAAGATTAGTGGAAATTGATGGTGGATTGAATGAATGTGGGGATTAGGGAGGTCGGCTTTCTGACATGGGGAACTAGATAATGGAACTGAACAAAGAAACTTCTGGGTGCCAATGGGCCTCTTAGACACTGAAGAGGAGAGCCTTGAGAATAGAGCGGGCAGCGCACGGTTCCTCCTGACGTTGCATACTCTGAGATGTTGCCCTTCATTTTCCCTGGAGTCCAAGGGAAAGATGGCACCCCAAACCCAGGCCATGGTTGTCCAGAGCTGAAAGGGCCTAGCCCCAGAGGCAGAGGGGAGAGCGCCGGCTGTGGGAGACCTGGCTCTTTGTCCCTTGACAGTCCTGCACGCCGAGGTGGCAGACCTGTATCTCCAACACGGACGACGCCCTTGGCTATGCTTTGGGGTCCCTCTTTGTGAAGGCCACGTTTGACCGTCAAAGCAAGGAAATTGTGAGTCTCCAAGCTTCTTCCAACACTACTACTTTTTTTTTTTTAACTCACTGTTCATATATGTGTGTGTATAGGAAAAAAACTGGAAGGAAATTCAGCAAATTAACAGTAATGGGATTATGAGGGTTTTTTGTCTTTTAAAGTTTTCTGTATTTTCCAAATTTTCTGCAATGAACCTATTTACCTGTATAATTAGAAAAAGTAATATTTCTTTATTAGGAAATGATAATGTATGACTTAAAGTATTATCTATAAGGATGTTTATGGCAGTGTTCATTATAATAGGGGAAAATGAAAAGAGCTTACATGTCCAGTTGTGATTGGGATGGGTCATGAGGCAGGCTTAAAACTGATGCTGTATTTTTAAGTTAAAATGAAAAAGCAGATTACAAAAAATAGATCTATTGTGCAGCATAATTCTGTATTATATATTTATATCTGAGCAGAGGAAAATACTAGATGTAGATCCTCAAAATGTTAAAAGAAGTTATGGGGTGGGTGATGGGATTAAAAATGATCACTATTTTCTTCTCTTAGTTCTCAATTTCCTTTTAATGCTTTCCTTTTGTAATCAGATAAAAACTAATACACTGTATTTTGTAATTATTACATTAATTTAACCAGTGTACTATCAACCGTAATGGTTAATTGATAGGGGGAAAAAAAAGCCACCCACACTCCCAGTACCTTCCCAAATCATGTTTCCTCCCCATTCCCCCCAGATTGCCTTATTTCATGAGTCCAGGCACTCCTCCGTGCCCCAGGCCTCTCTGGACGGATGGGATAGGGGCGCTAAGACAGGCGGGGAGGAGGGGGCAGTAAGTGCGGGCGCGAGACTGACTGTGCCCTTCCCTCCCAGGCAGAAGGCATGATCAGCGAGATCCGGACAGCCTTTGAGGAGGCCCTGGACCAGCTGGTCTGGATGGATGAGAAGACCCGCCGGGCAGCCAAGGAGAAAGTGAGCTGAGGCTAGCGTAGGGACGCCACCTTGAGGTGGGAGCAGAGGATACAGTTTGGTTGTGAGTCTGGAGAGGGAAACCCGTGACCTTTTCTCCTCAGGCAGACGCCATCTATGACATGATTGGTTTCCCGGACTTCATCCTGGACCCCAAAGAGCTGGATGATGTCTATGATGGGGTGAGTGTCTCTGTTCCATACAGAACTGCAGCCCCATGGGGAGCACTGTTCTGTGGACTCAGGAGTTGGAACTCAAGCACTGGGAGGGAAGGAGGCAGATGCAAGCTTTCTCAAGTGCCAGCTCTGTGCCAGACAGCAATAAAATATTGTGCTTACAAACAGGGATTTGGAATTAGACTTGAGTTAAATCCTGTTTCTACCCCGAAGTAATTACGTAACCTTGAAAGTGTCATGTAACCTCTCTGAGCCTCTGTTCCTTCATCTGTCAAATGGGAGGATCTACCAGTGCCTATCTCATAGGGTTGTGAGAATACAAGGAGGCAGTAGGTGAAAACAAATGACAGCACCTGCAACATGAGATGGACTCCTTAAATATTGGCAACTATTATTTATTTTTACTTATAATCTCATGTAATCCACATTATAATATTGTGAAGTATTTTTTACTCCCATTTTATAGTTGTGGAAACTGAGGCCCAGAGAGGAGCTATTTAGCCACCCAACTGGAACTGTTATCCTCTCCAACATGTTCTCTAGCTTGCTTTCTCCCTCCTACCATTGCCATAGTATGAAGTTTCTGAAGATTCCTTCTTCCAGAATATGTTGAATCTGTACAACTTTTCTGCTAAGGTGATGGCCGACCAGCTCCGCAAACCTCCCAGCCGGGACCAGTGAGAATCGGGTGGGGAGGCCTCAGGCACTTGGGACAGCAGGAGAGGTGGGGGAGGAGGTTTCCAGGACTGGGGAAAGGGGGTGCAAGACTGATCCCTGACCAGAGGTGCAAGGCTCTTTTAGGAGGTAGGTCAGGGCTGCTGGGCTGGGACGGGCACCAGGAAGGTGAAAACCACCTGGGGCTCAGCCACCCTCTCCCCCAGGTGGAGCATGACCCCCCAGACAGTGAATGCCTACTACCTTCCTACCAAGAACGAAATTGTCTTCCCTGCCGGCATCCTGCAGGCCCCCTTCTATGCCCGCAGCCACCCCAAGTGCGTCTGAGGTGGAAGGGGCTGAGTGCTGGGGCCTGGGAAAGCTGGGAGCAAGGCCACAGGTGAGTCAGAACCCCCCCCCCCATTGCGTCCTCACTCGGCGTTCCTCACCCACCAGGGCCCTGAACTTTGGTGGTATCGGTGTGGTGATGGGCCATGAGTTGACACACGCCTTTGATGACCAAGGTAGGGGCCCAGGAATTGTCCTTCCCTCCTAGAGTTCCCCATGGGTCCTGCAGGCCTTAGGATGTTGGGGGCTGGGCCCCAGGGCCTCTGGAGTCTGTGGTGCAGGGCTAGTGAGGTGCAAAGGTGAGTTCTCCTCAGGCCGTGAATATGACAAGGAAGGGAACCTGCGACCCTGGTGGCAGAACGAGTCTCTGGCAGCCTTCCGGAACCACACGGCCTGCATGGAGGAGCAGTACAGCCAATACCAGGTGAACGGGGAGAGGCTCAATGGCCGCCAGACGCTGGGGGAGAACATTGCTGACAACGGGGGACTTAAGGCTGCCTACAACGTGAGTGGCCCAGCCAGCCCTCCCAGGGGAAAGGGCACTACCAGGAGCTGCGCAGGCCCTGATGGACTCGGTGTCCCTTCTGCCCGACCCCAGGCTTACAAAGCATGGCTGAGGAAGCACGGGGAGGAGCAGCGGCTGCCAGCCGTGGGGCTCACCAACCACCAGCTCTTCTTTGTGGGATTTGCTCAGGTATTGCACTCATGGAGGCCCGTCGTCCACCCCTCTTTCCCATTCACTTCTGAGTGTGCCACAGGAAGAATTCTGGGGCATGCAGGAGAGGGGGTGGGAAGTAGGGCCAAAGTTGGGTGTAGAAGGTGGGTTTGGGGGCTTCTGCCAGAGCCTCTCAACTGAGGGCCATGAAAGCTGTCTGAGGAAGCCAGGGGAGGGCGATCGCTTCAAATAGGATTTTGCAGACCTCAGATGGCAGGGCCATCCCCTGGAGGGGGCAGGGCTGGGCAATGGGCATCCATCCTCAAGCTGTTCCTGTGAGATAGGTAAGGAGGAGGAAACTAAAGCTTGGGAAGACAAAGCGGCTTGTCAGACCCACACAGGAGTAAAGTGGAGGAGCTGGACCCAGGCAAGATCTCCTCTAGGCACTTTGCCATAGCAGGGAGCCTCTGGGGGGTCTGCTTTCTTTCCTCAGATGGGTCCACCCTGGGCAACCCATTGTTCAGGGCAGCTTTGAGAAGCCTTCAAGGAGTTTGAGAGAGAGGGCATGTTCCTCTCCCTTGAGGCTGATAGCAGAGGGGTTGGGACTGAGATTCTGGCCCATCCTGTCCGGTCTCCCTGAGGCCTGGAGAAAGCAGGGCTCGAGTCCTCCTAAGCCAAGGGACTGGAGCAGCGTTGGTGGCTTTGCCCTCCATGCGGCTCTGCTGCAGTGGAGTCTATGGCCCTGCCCTACACTGGGCACCATTTGTCCCCGTGTCTATCCTGGCCCACAGGTGTGGTGCTCAGTCCGCACGCCAGAGAGTGCTCACGAGGGGCTGGTGACCGACCCCCACAGCCCTGCCCGCTTCCGTGTGCTGGGCACGCTCTCCAACTCCCGAGACTTCCTGCAGCACTTCGGCTGCCCTGTCGGTGCCCCCATGAACCCAGGGCAGCTGTGTGAGGTGTGGTAGGCCTGAGTGGGGGTGGGGGGAGAGGTGTCCACCATCACTATGGCCTGGAGCCACCTACTAAAGCTCCCGGTGAGGCTGTTAGCTCCAGAGTTAGGAGAAGGCAGATGTAGCCTGAGCTGGGTCCATCCAGCCCTCCACACCCAGGTGACATGAATCCCAGCCCCCCTCAACCACCATGTTGTGCCTCTGCTCTGGGGGTGCCCCTGCCTCCAGCAGAGCCCTCACCATTCACTGTGACATCTTCGGTGTCATCATCCCCGGGCATTGACATGAAGGAGGCCTGGGATGGGGGAAGCCTATAAGTTCCCATAGGGGGAGTCCACCTCTTCTGGCCCCAGGCTCACTCAGTTTGGTAGCCATGGGCATGCTGGGCCTGCACTCCTCTAACCACACAGGCCCTGGTGGTGTGCCTCCCACCTTTTCCCCAAGGCCCTCTCTGTGCCCACTTGGGAGTGGACTCACCTCCCTTCAGCCCCACCCTCAGGGGCTGCTCCCCTCCCCCATGCTCCTGCTGCCCTCAGCACTGCCACCCCTTACTGACTGGCCAGCTATGTTCAGCTCTCAGTGGAAGCCTGATGACGTTTGCAGCCTTTTTTTCTGCCTCCCTGTGTCCCTGGACTGAGAGGGGAAGTGCATACATGTAGGGGTGCTGGTGCCTGTTTCATAGGGAGTGACTGAATCTCCCTGGACCAAGGAGGAAAGTGGATAGAACAGGGAGAGGGAAGGACAGATTTATTTTTACAGGAAAGAGGGTGGGAGGGAATGGTCTTGGCCCTGTGGGACCCTATGCCAATAAATAGACACGCATGAGTCAGTCTGTCTCTTCCTTCAGTCCTGTTTTCATTTATTCATTCTCTCATTCTACCAGTATTTATTGATCATCTACTATAGGCTGGGCACTCCTCTAGACACTCATTTACATACGCACCAGACACAGGGCACTGAGAGTTGCAGCCCAGAGCATACAGAGAGGCAGGATGGAGGAATGGAATAAACGAGTTTGGCCAGGAAGAGACTATCCCCTGCTTGCTGTGGTCATTTCCCCATCGCTGGTTGTTCTACAGCCAGAAGGATTTGCTGCTCCCTCCACTGGTGCAGGCAGCCAAGCCTGATGCTGAGTCTGGCTAACTACTGAACCAGGGTGGGCCTGGAAGATGAGTGGTTCCTACCTTGCAGTATAGGAAAGCCCTGGCCAAAGTAGCATGCCAGTGCCTTAGAGCCTGGAGCACCTGCCTCTGCTCCTGGCTGAGAAATCAAGCCTTTCCCCACGGCCTCACAGGCTCAGAGCTCCTGACAGATGCCCGTTCCACCAACACATACCCATTGAGGCCCAACAGGTGCCAGTCATAGAGACTACAAATATGGCCACCATCTTTCAGAGCGAGGGAAGGAAAGGAGCATTTATTGAATATCTGTTGTATTTCAGGCACCTGTGCTAGGTGACTCATTTCTTTACTCATTCATTCATGAATTAATTCATGTACTCATAGTTTTATTTTAAGTGTATTGATTACCAGTGATGTGCCAGTCAAAGATGAATAATATGGTTCCTTCCCTCAGGGAACATTTCATCTTCTGGCACTTTAACCTCATGAACTCATTTATTTCTCATAGCAGCCATATTTTGTGAGTACTCTAGTTTCCATTTTTCAAATCTAAAATTAGCCAAATTATTGCAATCAAAGAGAGCTGGATTGAAATTGAAGCTCTTCTAGCTGTAGGAGCTCAAGTCTGTTATCTGACCTCCATGAGCCTGTTTCTTCGTCTGTAAAATGACAAGCAAAACAGTGAAGAGTCCAGTCTAAATTTTCTTTAAGACTCAGTGTTCTGCAAAGTGTAGGAAGGAATGGGTTTGTTGAGTCTGGAAGGGGAAGAGTGAAGTTTTGGCAGTGATCTGCTGGAGTCTGTAGCCTTTTTGTGATGGCACCAGCATGTGTCCTATAGCCTGTATCATGCCCCAGCTCTTCAGGGCATTGGACTGTTCTCATAAAGAGCTGCATGTGGGCCTCTGTCATGTTCCCTGGAAGAGCTGACTGCTCACCAAGGGAAGGAAATAGGTGACTATTCATTCAGGAGCAAAGTAGGCTTTGGGACTGCAAGACCAAGGGACAGCATAGCCTTGGAGAGTATGACTCCAGGAGAGGCCATAAAATGCATTGGAAAGAGCCAGGACCATCACATTCTGGAGACCTGGTTTTGGCTCTAGCTCTGCCACCCTTCAGCTATGTGATAGTAGCCATGGCTCATCCCCTCCTCAGGTCTCAGTGTCCTCAGCAATCTGTAAAATAATTGGGTTGGATGAGATGATCTCAAAGGACCATTCCAGCTTTAATGTTTTAGGAAGTATGTTCATGGGCCCAGCAAATTTCAGAATCTGAAGAGATATTAAGAAATAAGATTTCTGAAGTTTGGGTGTTAATGCCAGCATTAAGACTCAGGAGAGGGGCTTATGCCCATCCTTTGCCATCTGATTTCAAAGGCCAGCTTAGAGTCCTGATCAGCAATTGGACGCCAATGTGGCATTCAAACTCTGTATCTGCAAAAATGTCAAAGTGTCAAATAATATAGTAATCATCAGCTTTCAGTTACTGACTCTCTATTTTGCTTAAGGCTATGCCAAACATTTTAAAAACACCATCTCATTAAATTCTCATAACAACTTTTAATTAGGTTCTACCATTATCCCCACTTTGTAAGTGGAGAAACGAAAGAAAAAAGATTACATAACTTCCAATGTCAGACAGAAGAGATTGCATTAAAGTCAAATTTGGAACTTGGGTTAATCACCACCATTTTGTCTTCTAAGTCATGAAAGAGTTTAGACTCAAGCATAGATATCTGTCTTCTGGGCAATTTCGCCATGCTTTGGGGTGGGACCACCACCAGCAGGTGCATTTCTGTGCCATACAGTTCCCCTTGGCCTTGGAATGTGTGACAACCAGGCAGCTGCAGTCAGCACATGTTGGGCTGAAAGTAAGCCAGGTAGCTCCTATTTACTGAGCACTCTGAAGTTGCTTGGTTCCAGGGGCAAGGCAAGGTGAACATTAGGTGACAGATGTAACCTTCACCCTCAGCAGCCTTGACAGTCTGGTAAGTACGTATCTGTGATAAGCTCCAGCATGTTGAGGCAGAAGAAGTAAAGGATGATGCTCTTGGGTAGACACGAGAGCAATTATTGGTGAAGTTCTATACCATATCCTGTGCTGGCCCATTGGGAAGTTTGACTAATTTCCAAGCACAATAAGGTAACATAGACCAAACAGTGTGATTTCATCCTTGGGAGCACCCTGGAAATATCAGACTGGAAGAGAGTTCCCACCCCCCCCACCCCCATAAAATAAGCACGGTTTCAATGATGACTCACAAGTGGAGAATCCTGAAAACAATTTCCCAGTGCCCAGCTCTAAGCTCCAAAGAGAGCTACCAGTAGGCTACTATTATACACAAAGATGATCTGAAGATGAATACCAAGCCATTCATTCATTCATTTAACAAATATTTGGCATTAGTTTCGGTGCTGGAGACACAAAGATGAATAAGACACAGTGCCTGTCCTGCAGGAGCTCAGGCTAGGCTGGGAGAGGTATGTACCAAGCATGGTGGAATAATAGAGAGGAAATGACTAACTTTGTCTGGTAAGGCCAGATGACATCTAGATAGATGGCATTGTGCTGAAGTTTAAAGAATAGGAGAGCTGGCTAGCTGAAAACAACAAAGGGCATTCCACACAGAAGGAACAGCAACATGGAAAAACTGATCAGCTTGAACAGGCACTGCACGCTCAAAGATGGTAAAATGTTTGGCATGATCAGGAGTGGGTGGGTGAAAGGGGCATGGTAAGAGATGAGCATTCAGAGAAGTGTAGTACTTATGGCAGGTATGAAAAAGGGGGGGGGGTGCAGAATCTGCTGTTTAATATAAGGGCCACAATGCAATCTGGTTGTTTGAATAATATAACAAAGAAAGCAGCAACCCAGTAGAAACAGCGAAATGCTGTGCCCTGCCAGGAGCATTTCTGGTGTGATGTGGCTACGACTTAGTTAAATGGTTCTCAGATACGAGTAGAGCTATCCAAAAGATGTGTAGCTGTACAACTGAGGCCATGAATTTGGGGGACACATGGCAGGCTTGTGGATGCAATTTAAAAGAAAGCAGTAGGAAGGGGCCAGTGATGGCCTGGCTCATGATTGGAGGACAGTAGTTTGGCCAGAAGGCTGGGAGTTTGGCAGAAATGCAGCTTAAAGCAGGACCTCAATGGGAAGTGAGAGAAGACCTACATGTATCATGGAGCCCTCAAAATAACTGTCAAGCATTTGTATTTGGCTAGAGAAGCTAGGGGATTGAGTGCTTGGAGGTGGGGAGCAGGGGACAAGAACATTTACCCCAGCTCTACAGATTTGAGGGAGTTGCAAAGTAAAATGACAACTGTCTCATTCCTGATTGTCAGAAACCCAGAAAAGCACTTTGTATACATTGTATCATTTCATTCTCATAGCAACCTATGAGGAAGATAGTTTATTACCCACGTTTACAGAGGCAGAAACCAGGTTGAGAAATGTTAGTTATCTTACCTGTTTTACAACTGGTTAATGGTGGAATTTGGTTTTAGACACCAAGTGTATCTGTCTCTAAAGCTTTTGTTCTCCCAGTCGTCCCCCCCCGCCTTTTTTTTAAATTTTGAAACATTCCAAACCTACAGAAAAGTTAAAACATGGTAAAAAGAACATTCATATACTCTTTATACAGATCCACTGACTGTTAACAGCCTGTGCCTTTTTAAAATTTTTATTAATAAAACCAATCAACTTACAATATGAACATTCTTTTTTTATCACATAGTTGTATATTCATCATCATGATCATTTCTTAGAACATTTGCATCAATTCAGAAAAAATAAAAAGAAAACAAAAAAAATTCATACATACCATACCCCTTACCCTTCCCTTTCATTATCACTAGCATCTCAATCTACTAAATTTAACATTTGTTTCCCCTATTATTTGTTTATTTTTAATCCATATGTTTTACTCATCTGTCCATAAGGTAGATAAAAGAAGCATCAGACACAAGGTTTTCACAATCACACAGTCACACTGTGAAAGCTACATCATTATACAATCATCTTCAAGAAATATGGCTACTGGATCACAGCTCTACATTTTCAGGCAGTTCCCTCCAACCTCTCTGTTATGCCTTAACTAAAAAAGGTGGTATCTATCTAATGTGTAAGAATAATCTCCAGGATAACCTCTCGACTCTATTTGGAAACTCTCAGCCATTGACACTTTATTTTGTCTCATTTCTCTCTTCCCCCTTTTGGTCAAGAAGGTTTTCTCAATCCCTTGCGCTGAGTCCCAGCTCATTCTAGGATTTCTGTCCCACGTTGCCAGGAAGGTTTACACCCCTGGGAGTCATATCTCATGTTGGTGGGGGGGAGGGCAGTGAGTTTGCTTGTTGTGTTGGCTGAGAGAGAAAGAGAGAGAGGCCACATCTGAGCAACAAGAGGTTCTCTTAGGCCTAATTTTAAGTACAGCCTGTGCTTTTTTTTTTTACATGGGCAGGCACGGGGAATCGAACCCGGGTCCTCTGGCATGGCAGGCAAGCGTTCTTGCCACTGAGCCACCGTGGCCCGCCCCAGCCTGTGCTTTTTGACAGATCACTCCATCTTCTCTAAGATACTGGTTGGGATATGACTGGTTTATAGGAAAAATTAAAAAACCGACAGAAGGAAATCTTGGAAAAAGAGAGATGTGGGAGAATCCCTCTACATAAAAATGTGTGGATATCCTGAAGACAGAGACAGAATAAGCAGAACAGCTATAAACTGCCCAACTTCTGTGAACAGACCAATGCTGCGGGAGTCACTGGCAATGGAAATGGAAGAACATTCCTAGAATCCAAGCTCTGAGTGGAAAAGAACAACGGGTTTTTCCAATGGGCTTCAGACCTTTACATTTATAACTGTACATTCATTCATTCAGTGCTAACTATGCTGGGCTAGATGTTTTCTTACATTTTCTGCATTCTTTAATGCATCAGAACCCATAAGTCTTGAGGCCAAAATGTAAGTGTTCCTACTTAGATGAAGGGGACACACACACACACACACACACGAGGCCCAGGCCAAAGAAGACTCTTTATCGTTTGTCTAGAACTATTAAGGACCTAAAATGCTGAAAGATGGAGGTTCAGATCCTGATTCTACTACTTTCCATGCGATGTCTGAGTTATTTCATTTCTGAGCCTTACTTTCCTCTGTAAAGTGGACATACCTATATCAATTTCAAAGGATTCCCAGAGGGGGGGTGCAAGGGTAGCTCAGTGGTTGAATTCTCACTTTCCATGCGGGAGAGCAGGGTTGGATTCCCAGCCCATGCACTTCCACCCACGCAACACCCCTCCCCCGCGCCCCAAAAAAGATTGCGAGAATTACCTACAAGTGCTCATTTGAAAGCCGTCCAGACAAGAGTGTCGGTCACACCCGTCCTAACTCAACATGGAGGAGGCAGCCTGAGAGCAAAGACCGCCTATTCCGCTTTTAGCTCCAGTATTAACACTGGAATACAGAACTTTATTTTTTATTAAGTTCCACTCCACCTAGTTTCCCAAAGCATTTAAACTGGCAGCTACATCGTCAAGGTACTATTAGTGCACTCTCCTTCATCTGGGGAAGGGAGAGGAAAAGGAGGGAGATGTTACAGGTTAAGGTTCCACAGGAGTGTCGGGCTAGATATATATTGCGCAGACCTTATGTGTATGACAATCAAGCGCCCCGAATTTCAAGAGTCTTGTCCGTGTGCCGCTCCACGCAGCCAGCCGTGGTGTCACTGCAGTTACCAGCCACACTGTTATGAGGAAATGTGGGCAAAGGAAGCTCGGCATCTCAGCTTGCAGCTCATTCGGCGACAGCAGCAAAGCGCACCCAACCCCCAGCGCGCAGTCCTACCGCGCTGGGGAACTCGAGACGGCGCCAGGACTGCTTCCCGGACGCGCGGGGAGCTGGGAAAGGTCGTTTCCACGCAGCCTCTGTGCCCGGGACTCTCGGGCGTGGGGAGGAGCTGCGATCCGACGCGCCCCCGGGGAGCCGGGCGCTTCCAGTCGCAGGCAGGCACCGGGGCAGTGTCTGTGACGCGCGGGGTGCTGGGAAACTTCCCAGCAGCCTCCGCGCTCGGTGCTCTCGGGCGGGGGAGGAGGGGCGGGCCGACGCGAGCTGCCGGCTCGCCGGGCGTTTCCGGTCGCAGGCGGGCGCCGTGCGCGACGAGCGCAAGGCCTTCTGGGAAACGCGGCCGTCTGGGTGGGTGCGCGCGCAGGCGGCGCGCTCCGGCTGCTGAGCGATGGAGGACGGAGGCCGTGACAAGTTGCCGGTGCAGTCCCAGCAGCCCCCAGCCACAGCCCCGGGTGGCGCGGATGAGAAGCCGAGCGGCAAGGAGCGGCGGGATGCTGGGGAAAAGGACAAAGAGCAGGAACTGGTGAGGCACGGCCCGGGGAGCCAGCGGACAAGGCCGCGGGCTGAGTCACGGCGGCTCCGCAGGCCTCCGTCCCGGTTCCCAACGGCCCCGCGGGGGCTCCCGGCACCCTACCTCTCAGCCCCTTCTGCACGCCGCGCTGGTACCTCCGTCCTTCCCACCAGCGCTCACGACCGCCTCGCGAGGAAGGGTCGACATTGTCACCCACCTTCAAAGAACGGCATTCAGGCAGAGCCTGGCCCAGAACCAGGCCCCCTTCCCACCACGGCTTCCCATTCCCACTCTGTTTCCTTGTCCACCTGATTCCTCCTAAAGAGGCAGGCTCACTCCACCAGCCCCAGGGTGAATATGAGGAGGATGTGTTTGGGATTCCTTGTCTTAATGAGCTTCTTCCCTCAATCCTCCAGTCTGAGGAGGACAAACAACTACAGGATGAACTGGAGATGCTCGTGGAACGACTGGGGGTGAGTCATGATGTTAACCTGAACGGATGCATATTTGGATCTTTCCCACTTATTCCATTTTTAGGCAAGGAATCCTGTGTGAAGTATGGAGAAAGAGGGACTGTATTTTAGGGTCAGTGTTATGATTTTATGAGGGAGTAGAGTTGCAAAGGATTTTTGAAAGAATTTGTAGCTTTCTCTTATGGGAGAAGCAGAGTTCTTGAACTCTACCTGGGGTCAGTTGTTTTGGGGCCAGGCAGTGTGCAGGGAGTTGGGGAATCATAGGTGAATGAGACACAGTTACTTACCTAGCGGAATCAGGATTTTAACAGCTCTGTATTATGAGTTGGCAGGATTACGACTCCTTTTTGTCTGAATCCTAACGTCTCCTGATCAGGAAAAGGACACATCACTGTACCGACCAGCCCTGGAGGAACTGCGGAGGCAGATTCGTTCTTCTACAACTTCCATGACTTCAGTACCCAAACCTCTCAAATTTCTTCGACCACACTATGGCAAACTGAAGGAAATCTATGAGAACATGGCCCCAGGAGAGAATAAGGTATTTCAAAGATTGGGGTAGAAGCCTTAGTTTAGGAAGTTCTTCTCATTTAGGCCATTGGTCTTATGGTGAGTTCCTAGAAGCCAGATAGACCTGAGACCTGAGCTGGTTGAATAGAGCTCATCACAGTCAAAATACCCACACGAGAGCTGAGAGAATTAACTTCTCAGTAAACACTGTTTCTGTCCTTCATGTTGGACCTTTAGCGTGATCTTTTTTTTTTTTAACAGCAACAACAACAAAAAACAGCTTAATTGAAATGGATCACATTTCATCCATTTGCAGTACAATTCATTGCTTTTTAACATATTGATAGATATATGCAGCTATCACCAAAGTCAATTTTGTAACATTTTCATCATCCCCAAAAGAAACCCCATATGCTTTAACAGTTAGCCCCTTATTCTCCATCCCCTTCCCCTCCAGATTTAGGCATCCACTAATCTACTTTCTGTCTCTGTAGATTTACCTAATCTAGACATTTTGTATGAATGGAATCACATAACGTGGTCTTTTTGTGATTGACTTCTTTCACTTAGCATGTTTTGAAGGTTCATCTATGTTGTAGCACGTTTCTGCACTTCAGTCCTTTTTGTGATTGAATGATAATGTTCCATTGTATAGCTATACCACATTTTGTTTATCCGTCTATCAGCTGATGAACATTTGGGTTGTTTCTACCTTTTGGCTATTTGCTGCTGTAAACATTAATGTACAAGTTTCTGTGTGGACATGTTTTCATTTCTCTTGTTCTATCTCAAAAATATGCTCCCCCTAGTTGAGTCACTTCTCCGTCTGTTGGTAGAGCCTTAATTCAGGAAACCTTAGTTTCCCGAACCACTGCAGCACCCTCCCAGCTGGCCTTGCCTTTGTCCTTGACCTCCTACATAGTCTTTCCTTCATACGACTATTATAGCTATCTTCTAGATTGTGTGTCTCTTCTGCTTAAAACCTTCTAAAAGCTTACTATTACAATGAGGATAAAATCCAGAGTTTCTGTCTCTCTCCACTCCCTTTGTTTACCACCTTTCAGTCAAGTTGGTTTAAAAGGGAGATAGCAATACCAACCTTCGGGTTATTGTGAAGCTTAGCTTAGATAACATAAGTAAATTCCTAGCGCAGAGTTTGGTATATGTTGGTATATAAGTTCACACTTAATTTGGGGAACAAGTGACAGTGATCTTTATTCCATAATGTCATGCTCCCCTTAATCTGGACTGTAGGATTTGACTTCAAAGGACTGTTCTTTTTATAGCGTTTTGCAGCTGACATTATCTCTGTTTTGGCCATGACCATGAGTGGGGAGCGTGAGTGCCTCAAGTATCGGCTGGTGGGCTCCCAGGAGGAATTGGCATCATGGGGTCATGAGTACGTCAGGTAAGGCCTTTCTTCTTGGGAATCTGAGGGGAAGTCTGAAGTATAATTCTGACATCTGACTTGGATTACTTACCACCCGTCTTAGTGTAGTACTATATTGAGTTTCTCAGAAACTGAATTCCTTGACCTGTAGGGAAGTTGGGTTCCCTTAACGGTCTGGGCCTATCCATAGGCATCTGGCAGGAGAAGTGGCTAAGGAGTGGCAGGAGCTGGATGAGGCGGAGAAGGCACAGCGGGAGCCACTACTGACCCTGGTGAAGGAGATCGTCCCCTACAATATGGCCCACAATGCAGAGCATGAAGCTTGTGATCTGCTCATGGAAATTGAACAGGTGGATATGCTGGAGAAGGACATTGATGAGAATGCATATGCAAAGGTCTGCCTGTATCTCACCAGGTGAGTGAACGCTGTAGGGTTGAGTTTCAGGCCTGTCTTCTCAGCATGCCTCCCTCAATTGTGCCCCTCTGTTCTCCCAGAGCACCCTCTATTCTCTGCTTCAAGGGTAGTCAGCATCAGGCTGTAGTTAATTTGTTGATGTTCATCAGCTTCTTGAGGGCAGAGACTTGTGTCTCCTTTGTAGGCCCAGCATCTAGCACAGTGCTTGGTATGTAGTAGTCATTTGGTATGTATTTTGCATAGGTGAATTAAATGGAGTGAGCAAGTATCTGGTACTTTCTGATTCCTTTGTTACTCTTACCTTTGTAGTTGTGTAAATTATGTGCCCGAACCTGAAAACTCTGCCCTGCTGCGGTGTGCCTTGGGTGTGTTCCGAAAGTTCAGCCGCTTCCCTGAAGCTCTGAGATTGGCATTGATGCTCAATGACATGGAGCTTGTAGAGGACATCTTCACCTCCTGCAAAGATGTGTAAGTGTACACATTTGGGGGGAAATTGGTAAAAAAAGAGATAAGTTCATGGATGAGGCATTTGCATGAAGAGCTGGAACCCTCAGTTTTCTGATTCAGGTTATTACTTGAGGGTCTTTCCTGTGTGGGTGGGGGCTGAGCAGATGCAATGGCTCTCTTCCGCAGGGTAGTGCAAAAGCAGATGGCATTTATGCTAGGCCGGCACGGGGTGTTCCTGGAGCTGAGTGAAGATGTAGAGGAGTATGAAGACCTGACAGAAATCATGTCCAATGTGCAGCTCAACAGCAACTTCTTGGCCTTAGCTCGGGAGGTGAGACTCTTCATCCTTTTCTACCAAGGCTTTTGGTTGTAATTATACCTGGTTTTTTACTTCTCTGTCTATCCCTTTGACTAGACTCTTTGGTTAGAATTGCCATTCACTGGGATAGCAGAGGGGGTAGCTGGGAGAATACTAGGGGAGTAGTTGTGACCCTCTGTCTTCTCTTCAGCTGGACATCATGGAGCCTAAGGTACCTGATGACATCTACAAAACCCATCTAGAGAATAACAGTGAGTAGCCATCTCTCTGTGTGTGGGGGGATTGATGGATTATTAATTATGCCCCTTTTGTGCAGGGACTGATGATTTTTTTGGCCCAACATGATTAGCCTATAAAGCTCAGAATTCCCATGTATCTATTCTCTGGGTCCCTGCTTGGGGTCATAGATAGAGAATACTGAAGGACCAGCTCAAGACCAGAGACTTCGTCACCATGCTGTTTTGTTTTGGTTTTTTTGCCCTACTCTAAGCCTTCCTTCCTTTCTTTTCCTTTCCTCTGCCTCCTGTGCAGGGTTTGGGGGCAGTGGCTCTCAGGTGGATTCTGCCCGCATGAACCTGGCCTCCTCTTTTGTGAACGGCTTTGTGAATGCCGCTTTTGGCCAGGACAAGCTGCTGACTGATGACGGCAACAAATGGCTTTATAAGAACAAGGACCATGGTAAAATTCTGTTCCTACTTCATCTTTACGTTGCTTTGGTCACTCTTGTTGTCCTTCTAGGTTAATACATTAGGTGGTAAGGGATTCCCCAGGGCAGTTCTATAGAGAGAGCCCTTTGTAACAGTTGTCTCAGGGTGGGGCCATTTTAAGACTGATAGATTTTTTTTTTTTTCCTTGGTGTAGGAATGTTGAGTGCAGCTGCATCCCTTGGCATGATTCTGCTGTGGGATGTGGATGGTGGCCTCACCCAAATTGACAAGTACTTGTACTCCTCTGAGGATTACATCAAGGTTGGTTTGGCATAGCTCACTAATGGAGTCTTCTCCCTCCTGTGCTCCAGAGCCCAGCAGTGCCTCTCTTTCACTGGTGAGGTCTACCCAGTTTTTAACTCCAGTTAAGGTGGCGTACTACACTGAGGTCCATGATGCTGCCTTTGTGGTGTGGAAGGTAGAATAGCCTGAGAATGGAATCTGTTCTCTCTTTGCAGTCAGGAGCTCTTCTGGCCTGTGGCATTGTGAACTCTGGGGTCCGGAATGAGTGTGACCCTGCTCTGGCTTTGCTCTCAGACTATGTTCTCCATAACAGCAACACCATGAGACTTGGTTCCATCTTTGGGTAAGGCCTCTAAGTTCTCCTGGTAGCACTCAGCCTGTAAGTTCTGAGAGCAGGAACTAGGCCTTTTTTGCCTTTATATTGCCAGAGGACTACCATCATGACTCAAATGTTTGGTTCTTAGCAAACATTTGTTGAAATGAATGAGTAACCAGTTTCTTTTCTTGTTCCTTTCCTCCCTGTCCTTTGATGTGTTTTGGGGGACTGCCTCTCCCTGGCTTTTGCAGGTTAGGCTTGGCCTATGCTGGCTCAAATCGTGAAGATGTTCTGACACTACTGCTACCTGTAATGGGAGATTCCAAATCCAGCATGGAGGTGGGTAGGGGTGTTGGTCATTTAGGGTAGGCAGGGAAGGTACTCTATATCCTGTAACGCTCTGATAAATAGGGAAGGGTTGGGGTGGGGTGGGGGGTATCACCTCAGTGGTACCACTTGGAATTGGGATTCTAAGCCTCAGGTGGTATCGAGGCAAAAGTTAATATTCTGGCGTTGAGTTTCAGCTCCTGGGATCTATGAGAAAGTATGCCAATCAGAGTGGGGTAACTTACCCAGCTTGGAATGGGTGATTCTCACTCTTGGTTTTAGTCATGGCCCAACCTTAATTTTCTAAGTTGTCCAGTGGTTTTAGAGCTGGATATATAATGGTGACTAAAAAGTTTTAGAGTCAGAAAGCCCTGAGTTTAAATCCTGCCACCCTACTTATAAACAGTGTCATCTTGAGCAAGTAACTTGATCTCTGTAGACCTCATTTTTCTCATCAATAAAAGGGAAATGATGGCAGGAACTGTTTCATGGGATTTTTGTGAGGATTAAATGCTAATAGTGTGCAAAGCAGTTGGCATAGTGTCTGGTGCATAATAAGAACTCAATGAATGGTTGTTACTATTGTTATTTTGACCTGCCATCAGAAAGAGATTATTATTTGGTGTGGTTAGGGACGATGCATTGCAGTGGACTGTAGGAATTAGCTATCTTGAACCAAGACAGGTAAATAAGTACTTTAATAACTTACTATGTGTCTGATAATGATTTTCCTATTTCCAGGTGGCAGGTGTGACAGCTCTGGCCTGTGGAATGATAGCAGTGGGATCCTGCAATGGAGATGTCACTTCCACTATCCTTCAGACCATCATGGAGAAGTCAGAGACTGAGCTCAAAGACACTTACGCACGTTGGCTTCCTCTTGGACTGGGCCTCAACCACCTTGGTGAGGGGATGTGTCTCTGCTTGGGCAAAGGGCTGACAGTAACTGGGAGTAACAGGGGATTTATGTGTCAAGCTGTGTTAGATAGGGAGCAGGCATCCTCTGACCTCTTGAATCTGTCCTGTAGGGAAGGGTGAGGCCATCGAGGCAATCCTAGCTGCGTTGGAGGTTGTATCAGAGCCGTTCCGCAGTTTTGCTAACACACTGGTGGATGTGTGTGCCTATGCAGGTCTGTGTCTTTGTACCTTTGTCTGTAATGCAGAGAGTCCTCACTTCTCTCTTTTCCCTTTTTTTAGGGTGTTTCTCTTTTCTCACTCATTCTGATCTGTATTATATTCTTTAGGTTTCTTCTGTTCCCAGAGTAAGCTTTTCTGTGGTGCCTTCTCATTTTTGCCCGTTCTCTCCTTTACAACCCTGCTCCAGGCTCTGGGAATGTACTGAAAGTACAGCAGCTGCTCCACATCTGTAGTGAACACTTTGACTCCAAGGAAAAGGAGGAAGACAAAGACAAGAAGGAAAAGAAGGACAAGGACAAAAAGGAAGCTCCTGCAGACATGGGAGCACATCAGGTTATGTAGGCAGCTGAGTACCTTAGAGTGAGGCTCTGAGAAAAGATAAGCTTGTAGGAAAACAGGAGAGTTGGATTTGGTTTTATTTTCTGGGTATCACTGTACATTGAAATAGCATGAGAAGGCTTTTTTTTTTTTTCCTTAGACAGGATTTAGGTCAAAGTTTTTATTCCTTGAGCTTACTGGGTTCTGCTGCCTCTTCCATTGCAGGGAGTAGCTGTGCTGGGCATTGCTCTTATTGCTATGGGGGAGGAGATTGGTGCTGAGATGGCACTCCGAACCTTTGGCCACTTGGTGAGTATGGGATGATACTAGTTTTGATGGCTCAGGATTCCCCAAAGGAGACTTTCTTGGTAGAATTTCTTGGTAGGGTACTTTTTGCAGTACTTTTTCTACAGATTGAATTAAGGCTCCCATTTGTAGTCTGTTTATTTAACTAAGCCTCTTGTTTTTACTGCTTTCCCTGATACCCTTGATATTTTCTTCTGTCATCAGCTGAGATATGGGGAGCCAACACTCCGGCGGGCTGTGCCTTTAGCATTGGCCCTCATCTCTGTTTCAAATCCACGACTCAATATCCTGGATACCCTAAGCAAATTCTCTCATGATGCTGATCCAGAAGTTTCCTATAACTCCATCTTTGCCATGGGCATGGTGGGCAGTGGTGAGTATCAGTCAGAAAAAGATCATAAGCAGATTAGGAGAAGGTTTGAGGCCCCTTTTTTAAGCTTCTGTCACACTCAACATTTCCAGGTACCAATAATGCCCGTCTGGCTGCGATGCTGCGTCAGTTAGCCCAGTATCATGCCAAGGACCCTAACAACCTCTTCATGGTGCGCTTGGCACAGGTAAAAAAAAAAATAGAACTCTTCTTAGAATGTGTGAAGGGAAGCTTCTATGAGAGATGGAAGGGGAAGTGTAGTGACATGAAGGAGACTTTAATTCTGGGCTTGGGCAGGGACGGTGGGGATGACTTGTGAGGTTTCTTTGTTGTTAGGTGATGTTTCCTCAGATGTGACTCTCCAACTCCACTTAACCTCCGTCTGTTTTTTTCAGGGCCTGACACATTTAGGGAAGGGTACACTTACCCTCTGCCCCTATCACAGTGACCGGCAGCTCATGAGTCAAGTGGCCGTGGCTGGGCTGCTTACTGTTCTTGTCTCTTTTCTGGATGTCCGCAACAGTGAGTTCTGTCAGGAATCTTATATTTTGACCTGTGGTGCCCTATCTTCACACCTACCAGGGCTACCTTGGTAATTCAGGACCGGGACCCCAAGTTCGCTCCATACTACTCCTGGGATTCTTTGGGCCTATGATGAAATGACTGGACATTGGGCTGCATGAAACGTTCATCTCCCACACTTTTGATATGACTCAAAGAGAGATTTTCTTTTGAGGATGAAGATCTGAGCCCTGTGTCTACTCCTAAGAACTGGGGAAAAGCGAGTTTCACGTATGAGGGCTGTGGGCAGAATAAAGTAGGGGCATCTCTGGGTAGTAGTAGCATTTATGAGAGGAGTGTGGATTTGGCTCTATGACGGGGTTAAAAAGTCAGGAGTGTAAGGGGGGGTCCAAAAGTTTAGGCCAGGCCTGACACACTACCTCTAACTCTGCTTGTCCTGTGTGCTTCCCTCAGTCATCCTAGGCAAATCCCACTATGTATTATATGGGCTGGTGGCTGCCATGCAGCCCCGAATGCTGGTTACGTTTGATGAAGAGCTACGGCCATTACCAGTATCTGTCCGTGTTGGCCAGGTGAGGAGTTGAGAGGGGAGGGCTCAGGGTATAGTTCATATATCTGGTTCTTCAAAACTAGTATGGGCAGTGGGTTGCAGCCAGTTTCCCACCTGGAGTCCCTTCATTTCAGTTTTCTCATCCTACAGGCAGTGGATGTGGTGGGCCAGGCTGGTAAGCCTAAGACCATCACAGGGTTCCAGACACACACGACCCCAGTGCTGTTGGCCCATGGGGAGAGAGCAGAATTGGCCACTGAGGAGTTTCTTCCTGTCACACCCATTCTGGAAGGTTTTGTTATTCTTCGGAAGAACCCCAACTATGACCTCTAAGTGGCCAGCAGGGGCCCCAGCCTGCAGCTATTTCAGAGGGCCATGCTTCCTGCTACCAGGGGTAGGCACTGCTCCAGACCTTTGGAGCAGTTGTTACCTCCTGTTCTTTTATTACTGAGTGAGATAAACTTTGTTGAATAAAGAAAGTCATTTATCTCCAAGATTTCCCTCTGTGTCTGTTTTCTGGGGTATTATGGTTGGAGGCTAGATTAATGTGGGGAGTGGGCATAAGGGGGCATTGTTTGGAGCAACCTTGAGCCTAGGCTAGCTGGGCAGTCTGGCCCTGAATGGAATGAACTAAGCTCCCTTTACCCTCTTCCCCTCCTTTCTAATTGTCTTACGTTTTTATCTTAAAACAGTAATTCATTTTAGAGACATGTACTCTTGAGAATCTGTTAAATGCAGTGGATCTTCTTTCTAGGAGATGCGTATACACAAACTTACATATAACTATCCCAGGGGCCAGTGGATTCCATGCCACACTCTTCTCTCCCCTTCCCTTCCCTGACCATCACACTCACTTCAAGCACATCATCCCCTGACCTTAGGCTAAAGATACCTCCTCTTAGAAGCAAGATAGCCAGCCCCACGCTTTTCTGCCCCAACTTCTGTGCTGCTGAAGGGAAGGGACATGTTTTCCTTTTGTGATCCCTCTTGGGCATCTGCTATTTGAGAGATTTGATCAAATTAACATCTATTTCTAGGCTGTCTTTTTGTAAAAACTGGGTATAAGAAAGCGTGACTAACTTTTCTCTCAACTTATTGTGGCAGTAGGAAAGAGGAGTGGCCTGCTTGTTTAATTCTGGACCTCCTTCCTGAAAGGTAACCACTCTTCATCTGCAGTACTCCTTCCTGGTAGGGCTGGTATAAGTATACTTAGAACTGCTGCCTGGGGCCTGGACTCCTGTGCATGCAGTGGGGGAAGACGTGGCCTTGCCAGATAATCATAGCTAACATCCACCACTTAGTCAGGTGAGTTTAACTCTGAAACAGTAACTCTCATATAATAGATCTATAAATATTGAAAGGATAACTTCTACATGCTTTACAGGATTATTTGAGACCTTAACAATGACTTTAACAGGTAAGTATTATTCCCATGTTTTGGTGAGGAATGTGAGGCTTGGAAAGGGCCAAACTCACCCCGGGAGCCCTAGGTATTCAGGGTTGACAAGAATGGTTTTGGTTGGGGCTGGCAAACCCTGGTAATTAGCTGTTTCTAGCTGTAGCTCTCTGCGATCTATTTGAACTCTCTGATACTTTATTTTGTTACATACTCTCTGATATCTTGTTTTGTTACATTTCTTTTCCTCCTTTTGATCAGGAAGGTACTGTCAATCCCCTGGTGCTAAAGATCACATAGTGGTGAAATCAGGTTTGGAAACAGTACATCTGATTCCAAAACCCATGCGTTTATTCACTATATTAATCTTGTCTCTGTAACTTTGGAGGCTTATGAACCCCCTTCTAGCCCAAGATCTTAGCTAGCTGGAAAACCAGCAACTCCATTGTCTTTTTCTGCTCTCACTCAGCAGTCCTGATATGAAAGGCTGAAGCACTGAACTCGAAAATCAGTAGACCTGTTGAACCCCTTTTATGTTGCCTGTTAATCTTGAGCAAATCAATGTTTGATGAACCTCTATTTTCATTTGTGAAATGGGGATACACTAATTGCCTTCCCTGATTTCCAGTGGTGATGAGGGTACAAAGTGATAAATTATTCCACGTAATGTCATTAGGGAGTGGCAGTTAAACAACAGTGAAATGCTACTCATGACACACCTATTAGAATTGCTAAAATCCAAAACACTGACAATTGCTGGTGAGAATGTGCAGCAATAGGGACTCTCTTTCAATGCCTGTGGGAACGCAAAATGGTTACAGCAACGTTAGAAGACATTTCTTACAGCGTTAACCATAGTCTTAACTACATGATCCAGCAATGCATTCCTTGGAGTGCAACCTAAAGGAGTTGAAAACTTATGTCCACACAAAAATGAATGTTTATATCAACTTTATTCATAATTGCGAAAACTGGGAGCAACCAAGATTTTCACCTTTAATAGGTAAATGGAAGGGTACATCATATAATGGAATATTAGTCAGCAATAAAAAGAAATGAGCTATCAAACCACAAAAAGACATGAATGAACCTAAGAGTTATTTCCAGTAAACCTCTTTTGTTGCTCCGATGTGGCCTTTCTAAGCCCAACTCTGCAAGGAAAACCATTACATCCCTGCTAAGTAGGACATTCAGGGGTGAAAGTCTCCCTGGCAATGTGGGACATGATTCCCAGGAATGAGCTTGGCCCTGGCACCATGGGATCAACAGTGCCTTCCTGATCAAAATGAGGAAAATAAATGTAACGAAATAAGGTATCAGCTTATATAACAAAACAAGGTATCAGTATGTAACAAAATAGAGTATCAGAGAGTTCAAATAGATTGCAGTGAGCTACAGCTAGAAATAGCTAATTACCAGGGTTTGCCAACCCCAACAAAAACCATTCTTGTCAACCCTGAAGAATACCTAGGGATCCCAGGAATGAGTCTGGCCCTGGCACCATGGGATCAACAATGCCATCCTCACCAAAAGGGGGTAAAGAAATAAAATAAATAAGGTATCAGTGGCTGAAAGAGCTCAAAAAGAGGTCACTCTTAACACAAACTTCAGTTAGACATCGGTACTTATCATAACTTGCCAAACTCCAACCAAAACCAATCCTGCCAATCCTAAAGAATACCTAGGGCATTATATAAGATTCTGAAAAGGTTCCATGCACTAGGGTGACTTTCCAGAAACATACAACCCCCAGATGGTCACTGGACAGCATAAGTCCTGAAATGCAGAGGGGCCAGCCTGTCCAGGACATCAACTAGTTCCATCCCCTATTCGTTATTATTGACAGCCCCTTCCAACATGAAAAAGTTAGAATGGACATAGCTCAAATACCCCTAAAGAGTGGGAGAAAGAGCAAAGGTGATGGTGGAGTTATACAGAGAAGGTAGGGTTTAACAAATGAATATGATTGCCGAATCATTGTATTGATATTCTGTTTAGACTCCAGTACCTGTGGGCAGCTAGAAGTAAAAACCTCAGAGGGTGGAATTGTAACCCATACAAAAATCAGAAATCTGTTCTACAATTTATTATTGTGATGTGCTTTGAAATTTATTGCTTTTTTTGGTATATATGCTATTTTTCACAAAAAAAGAAAAAAGATTTTCTTCTAGCCTCTGGTGTTTTGGAGCAGCTAGAAAGAATAATCTGAAATAGTGAAATGGTAACCCATAACAAACTTTGAAATCTGTTCTGTATCTACCTATTGAAGGATACTTTGGAATACATTGCTTTTTTTCCCTTTTCTTTGTATATATGTTACACTTGACAATTAAAAAAATGTTTTGAAATTGATTTACAGATTCAATGCAATACCAATTAAAATCCCAATGACTTACTTTTCAGAAATAGAAAAACCAATAACCAAATTTATCTGGAAGGGCAGGGTGCCCCAAATAGCTAAAAGTATCCAGAGAAAAAAAAATGAAGTTGGAGGTCTCACGCTACCTGACTCTAAGGCATATTATGAAGCTACAGTGATCAAAACAGCATGGTACTGGCATAAAGATAGATATATTGACCAATGGAATCTAATAGAGTGTTCAGATATAGACCCTCTCATCTATGGACAATTGATCTTTGATAAGGCAGTCAAGCCAACTCACCTGGGACAGAAAAGTCTCTTCAATAAATGGTGCCTAGAGAACTGGATATCCATATGCAAAAGAATGAAAGAAGACCCATATCTCACACCCTATACAAAAGTTAACTCAAAATGGATCAAAGACCTAAACATTAGATCTAAGACCATAAAACGGTTAGAAGAAAATGTAGGGAAATAGCTTGTAAATCTTATACTTGGAGGTGGTTTTCTAGACCTTACACCCAAAGCAAGAGCATTGAAGAAAGAAAGAAAGAAATGGGAACTCCTCAAAATTAAACACTTTTGTGCATCAAAGAACTTCATCAAGAAGTAAAAAGACAGCCTACATAATGGGAGACAATATTTGGAAATGACATATCAGATAAAGGTCTAGTATCCAGAATTTATAAAGAGATTGTTCAAATCAACAACAAAAAGACAACCAACCCAATTACAAAATGGGCAAAAGGCACAGACACTTCTCAGAAGAGGAAATACAAATGGCCAAAAGGCACATGAAGAGATGCTCAACGTCCCTGGCTATTAGAGAAATGCAAATCAAAACCTCAATGAGATATCATCTCACACCCACCAGAATGGCCATTATCCATAAAACACAAAATGACAAGTGCTGGAGAGGATGTGGAGAAAGAGGCACACTTATCCACTGTTGGTGGGAATGTCAAATGGTACAACCGCTGTGGAAGGCAGTTTGGCAGTTCCTCAAAAAGCTAAATATAGAATTGCCATATGACCCGGCAATACCATTGCTAGGTATCTACTCAGAGGACACGAGGGCAAAGACACAGACATTTGCACACCAATGTTTATAGCAGCATTATTTACAGTTGCAAAGAGATGGAAATAGCCAAAATGTCCATCAACAGACGAGTGGCTAAACAAACTATGGTATATACATACAATGGAATATTATGCAGCTGTAAGACAGAATAAAGTTATGAAGTATGTAACATCATGGATGGACCCTGAGAACGTTTTGTTAAGTGAGACTAGCCAAAAACAAAAGAACAAATACTGTATGGTCTCACTGATATGAACTGACATTAGTGAATAAACTTGGAATATTTCGTTGGTAACAGAGACCATCAGGAGATAAAAACAGGGTAAGATATTGGGCAATTGGAGCCGAAGGGATACAGATTGTGCAACAGGACTGAATACAAAAACTCAGAAATGAACAGCACAATACTACCTAACTGTAATACAATTATGTTAAAACACTGAATGAAGCTGCATGTGAGAATGATAGAGGGAGGAGGGCTGGAGACATAAATGAAATCAGAAAGAAAGATAGGTGTTAAAGATTGAGATGGTATAATCTAGGAAATTTTAAATGCATACTGCTAAGTTGAAGAAGCCAGTTTGAAATAACTACATACTATATAATTCCAACTACATGACGTTCTGGAGAAGGCAAAACTACACAGACAGTAAAAAAAAGTAGTGGTTCCCAGGGGTTCAGTGCTGGGAAGAAGGAGGGATGAATAGGGGGATTATTAGGGCAGTGAAACTATTTTGTATATCATAATGACTGATACATGACAAAAAAACTACTCTGTATGACACAAAGAATGAACCCTAATGTAAACTATGGACTTTAGTGAATAATAATGTATCAATATTGGTTCGTCAATTGTAATGTACCCCACTAATGCAAGATGTTAGTAGTTGGGGAAACTGCGTGTAGGAGTAGAGTGGGTATAGGAGAACTCTACTTTCTGCTCAGTTTTTATGTAAGCCTACAGTTGCTCTAAACAATAGTCTTCATTTACAAAATGAAATAAGCAATTTATAATTTGTAAACTCTAAAGCAAAAGTGATTTATAAACATAAAGCAATATAAATAAAAGGACAATTCTTTCCCAAATCAGTGCTTTAAGTAATTTTCCTAGCCTTTTACATTTCTTAGCCTTTTACATTCAGTCATTCATTCAACAACAAATGTCACTGGAGCCCTACTCTGCATTGGACATTATTCTAGTTTGGGGGAAGGAGTGCAAAGATAGAAAAAAAATCCTGTCCTCAAGAAACTTACATATCTACAAACCTACAGCTTCTCTAATTTAAAAAATTATATTACAAAAAGAAGTTTACATAATGGAAAAGAAGACAAATAATTATATGAAAACAATTGTATTACATATTATATTGGGGTGTGAACAAGGTTTCCTGGTATCATTGAGAAAGGGTCTAAGTGCCGGCGTGAGTCAGGGGAAGCTTCTTGGAGGAAGTTGAGACTTGGAGGATGATGAATGTGTCCAGAGAAAATAGGGTAGTAGGGATATAAATCTCCTGGCAACTTGAGACATGGCTTCTGGGGATGAGCCAGGACCCAGCATCATGGGATTGAGAAAGCCTTCTTGACTAAAAGGGAAAAGAGAGAAATGAGACAAAGTTTTAATGGCTAAAAGATTTCAAATAGAGTTGGGAGGCTATTCTGGAGATTATTCTTATGCATTATTTGGATACCCCTTTTTAGATTTTTAGTGTATTAGAATAGCTAGAAGGAAATACCCAAAACTGTTGAACTGTGTTCCAGTAACCTTGATCCTTGAAGATGATTGTATAACTGTATAGTTTTTACAGTGTGACCATGTGATTGTGAAAACCTTGTGAATGACACTCCCTTTATCCATGCTATGGACAGATGAGTAAAAAAATAAGGACAATAAATAAATAATAGGGAGGGGATAAGGGGTAAAAAAAAATTGGGTAGATTGCAATACTAGTGGTCAATGAGGAGGGGTAAAGGTATGGGATGTATGGGGTTTTTCTTTTTATTTCTTTTTCTAGAGTGATGCAAATGTTCTAAAATGTTCTAAAAGTGATCATGGTGATGAATATGCAGCAATGTGATGATATTTTGAGCCAATGATTGTATACTTTGGATGGACTGTATGGCATGTGAAGAGACCTCAATAAACATATTTAGAAAAAGAGGATAGGGTAATTTAGGAAAGGGACTATCAAAGGCAAGAAGAAGGAAAAATCTCTGTGTTTTCAGAAATCATGGATGGTTTGGTTTGGCTGTGTGTGTAATAGGTACAGGGAAAAGTGTGGTAGAACACACAGGTTCAAACCAGGTTTAGATGGGTTTTGTTGTGTCAAGAAATAGGCACTATCCCTTTTTTCCCCTTCTTTCTTTCTTTTTAATTTTAAACTTCTTGGTTTAAATACTTTCAAACATACAGGACTATTACAAAAATAATACAAACACCATAGAGAGAATGCCAAAGTACTCCTGTACCCCCAGATACCCAGATCCACCAATTTCAACATTTCGCCACATTTGCTGTACCACTCTATTCATCAATCTATCAATCCATCTATCTATTTTTCCATCTGTCTGTCTGCTGGTTTCATTTTATGAACACTTGCTTGTGCATGCTCCTTGAACACTTAATAAATACTGCCATGTACATTTCCCAAACCAAGGATGTTCACTATGTAACCACCTTACGTATAGTTAACCAGTTCAAGAAATTAAAAATTGATATATAATCTTATGATTTATATCCCAATTTTCTCATATGTCCAATAATGTCCTCTTGAGCCTTCTCTCGTTCCCTGTTAGATCCTTTCCAGGATCATGTATTGCCTTTAACTGTCATTGTCTCTTGTTGCTCTTTCTTTTTTAAATTTTCTTTGTGGGATTATGGATATAATGTAATTTTCCCATCTCAACCACTCCCAAGCACACCATTCAGTAAGATTAATCATATTCACTAGGCTGTGCTACTCTCACCACCTTTTATCACTAAACCCTCCTATCGCCCCAAATGCAAACCCTACACCCATTTTGCATGAACTCCCCATTCCTCCTGCCCCCAGCAACCTATACTCTAATTTCTATCTCTATGAGCTTGTATATTCTCTGATGTTTTCTTTGTATAGTTACCATGGGACATAAATTTAACATCCTAAACCAGTAACAATTCTGATTGCTCTGATACCAACCTAACTTCAGTAGAATACACAAACTCTGCTTCTATACCCCTTCGTCCCCCTCACCTTTAGGGAGTTCTTGTCACAAATTACAGGTTCATACATTATGTGTCAAACACCATTGACTTATTATATGTTATGCATTTGCCTTTTAGATCCTGTATGAAGTAAAAAGTGGAGTTACAAACCAAGAATACAATAATAGAGGCATTTGTATCTTTCCTGTTGTTACTGTTACCAGGGATCATCATTTCTTCATGTAGCTTTGAACTATTTCTTGTCCTATTCCTTCTTCTTTTTTTTAAGCATTTTTTATTGTGAAATATAACATATGCAAAAAAGAGATAAAATTCAAAGCACATTTTAACACGTAGTTACAGAAAAAATTTCTAAGTATGGTGTCAGTTACAGTTCCACATTTTCATATATTTCCTTCTGGCTGCTCTAATACACTGGAGACTAAAAAGAAATAATCAATATAATGATTCAGTATTCGTACTCATTTGTTACATCCTATCTTCTCTATTGCCACATTCCTCTCAACCTCAGAACTCTCTCTCTCTCTTTTTTTTTTTACATGAGCAGGCACCGGGAAATGAACCCGGGTCTCTGGCATGACAGATAAGAACTCTGCCTGCTAAGCCACTATGGCCTACCCCAGAACTCTCTTTAACATCTCTTGTAGGGCTGATCTAGTGCTGACAAACCTCCTCAGCCCTTGTTTCTCTAGAAATACCTTAAGCTCTCCCTCATTTCTTTTCTTTTCTTTCTCTTTGGAGTACAATGGCTGGGAATTAAAACTGGGTCTCCGTCATGGCAGGTAAAAATTCTACCACTGAACTACCTGTCCTGTGCACACACTCTCTCATTTTTTGTGATTTTTAGTTTAGTTTTTTTTGGGGGGTGGGGGAGGGTGTATGGTCCGGAATCAAACCTGTGCCTCCTGCATGGAAGGCGAGTATTCTACCACTAAACCACCCATGTACCCACTCTCCCTCATTTAAAAAAATTATTTATTTATTTTAAATTAATTTTTTAATTTTTTAAGATATAAAAACAAATGCAAACATTCTTAACTTTTGATTGTTCCCATTCTACATATATAATCAGTAATTCACATCATCATCACATAGTTTCATATCATCATCATGATCATTTCTTAGAACATTTGCATCAATTCAGAAAAAGAAATAAAGACAACAGAAAAAATTCATACATACCATACTCCTTACCTCTCCCTTTCATTGATCACTGGCATTTCAATCTAAGTTTATTTTAACATTTGTCCCCCCTATTATTTATTATTATTCATATATTTTACTCATCTGTTGATAAGGTAGATAAAAGGAGCATCAGATACAAGGTTTTCACAATCACACAGTCACAATGTGAAAGTTATGCCATTATACAATCATCTTCAAGAAACATGGCTACTGAAACACAGCTCTACAATTTCAGGCAGTTCCCTCCAGCCTCTCCATTACATCTTGACTAACAAGGTGATATATATTTAATGCATAAGAGTAACCTCCAGGATAACCTCTCGACTCTGTTGGGAATCTCTCAGCCATTGACACTTTATTTTGTCTCATTTCGCTCTTCCCCCTTTTGGTCGAGAAGGTTTTCTCAATCCCTTAATGCTGAGTCTCAGCTCATTCTAGGGGTTTTCTCAATCCCTTGATGCTGAGTCTCAGCTTGTTCTAGGATTTCTGTCCCACATTGCCAGGAAGGTCCACACCCCTGGGAGTCATGTCCCATGTAGACAGGGGGAGGGCAGTGAGTTAGCTTGTTTTGTTGGCTGGAGAGAGAGAGGCCACATCTGAGCAACAAAAGAGGTTCTCTTGGGGGTGACTCTTAGGCTTAATTTTAAGTAGGCTTGACTTATCCTTTGTGGGGTTAAGTTTCCTACGAACAAACTCCCAAGATTGGGAGCTCAGCCTATAGCTTTGGTTGTCTGCACTGCTTGTAAGAATATCAGGAATTCAACTTCTGGAAGTTGAATTTTCCCTCTTTGCCACCATTCCCCCAAGTCTCTCTCATTTTTGAAAGACAGTTTTGTCAGATACATAATTCTTGGTTGGCAATTTTTTGTTTTCAGTACTTTATGTCATGCCACTGCCTTCTTGCCTTCATGGTTTCCAAAGAGAAATCAGCACTTATTCTTACAGAGGCTCCTTTGTATGTGATATGTTTCTTCTCTCTTTATGGCTTTCAGAATTCTCTTTACCGTTGGTATTTGACAGATTGATTATAATATGATGTGGAGTGGGTCTATTTAGGTTTATCCTGTTTGTGTATTTTAATGTCTTTTGTCAAATTTGGGGAGTTTTCAGTCATTAAACCTTTCCCTAGTCCTTGCAGAGTGACTTATGTGAGAGGTCTCCATCAGGGCTTATTCATACATGAGTTTGGAGACTAACTTGAGGCCAAAGCCTAGGGGCCTCCCTGACCTTTTCTGTGCAGCTACCTTGTCTTGGCCATGTGCTTGTGTCCCTGGAAACTACTCCCCACCCTACCCCCTGTTTACATGGATATGAGTGTCTCCTCCTACCCAGGAAACAGTTTCCTCATGCTACAAGTCCTAGCCATTGCACTGTATGCCTTACAGCCAGCAATCTCTTGCCCCAGGCAGCCACTTGACTACTTTCCCACAAGCATTCTGTAGGAGAGTTCTGTGATCTGCCTTCTACACACATGCAATTTCTGGGATGCACATTCCTCATGCTCTCACCAGACAAACTGGATGCTCACAGTATATGCATGAGGTTTACTCTGTTTCCCCTGGAGCCAGGACCAGAATCTGCACCAGTAGCATGGGTCAGGTCAGTCCTGATTTGGTGAGGGGTGGGGAAAGAGGCCAGCCAGGATGCCATGAGATCCCACCTCTTTTTTTTTTTTTTTTTTTTACTTTTTTTTAATTGTGAAAAACATACATACAAAAAAGCAATAAATTTCCAAGTACATTTTAACAAGTAGGTATACAACAGATTTTAAAATTTGGTATGGGTTACGTTTCCACGATTTTTCATTTTTTTCTTCTAGCTGCTCTAAGACACTGGAGACCCACAAAAATATCAATATATTGATTCAACAGTCATATTCATTTGTTGAATCCTTTCTTCTTTGTTATACAAGGGTCTACCTTTTTAAAGTAACCTTTTTCTTGATTTGACTGCTTGTCCTGTTGCTATAGTCCTTCCTTTGTTTTCTGGAGCTTTGAAAAAGATGTTTCTGCCAGTTCTTGCTGGTCAAATCTTCTGTAGGGGGATGGATTTCTGCAACATTTCACTTTGCCATCTTGAGGGGGGTGAGGGCCAACAATATCTTTTAAAGGGAACCATTGAATAAGAGCAGGAAAGTGACATGACCAGATCTTTGAGGGAAAAAGCTCTCTTACCCTGGATGTCAGGAGACCAGGCAAGGGAAATGAATGTCTGAGCCGTGGCATTAGAAGTGGAAAAGTGAGGAAGGGTAGAAGAAAGATTTTTTTTAAAGTTAAGATCAGTAAGACTTGGTGTTTGATTAAATGTAGCATGTGGATGGAAAAAAACGTAGGGTGAATACCAGGTTTTCAGATTGGCTATTTGCTCAAGCAAATACCGTTAAATGGGTTGACTTAAAAAAACGGAATTTATTGGCTGATAGTTTTTTTTTTTAAGCAGTTTTATTGAGAGAAATTCACATACCACACAATCCATATAGCTTACAGTTTTGAGGTTACGAAAGTGTCCAAATTGAGAGCGAGCGAGAGAGAATACGATGGAAAATGTCCAAATTGAGAGAGAGAGAGAGAGAGAGAGAGAGAGAGACAATACGGTGATTTCAAATCTTTCCATTACACATTGTCCAAGGACGTCATATCGTTAAGTAGCCTTGGATTAAAATCCAGGCTATCCGACTCTGAGTAGGCAAATTGGGTCCCAGGACGGTCCCTTTTGGCTGCTGGGCAGTGATTTTATGATTGATTCCTAGGGTTGACTTTTGCCACTCCCTGGGAGTGATCTTTTGTCAAAGAAAAATCTTCTCATTCTACTCCCTTGGTTAGAATGTTTCAATCCTTTTGGTGTAACACTCAATCCCTTTGTTAACAGGTCTTTGACTATTTTCAATGGCTGCATAATTCTTATTTCTTTTCGTATTTGTGCCATGAAATAGGAACTGAGTCTTCGGTTTCAGTCTTCTCAGTCCTCGGACAGCGCTTTGCCTCAATTAGCATGTACTCAATAAATGTTGCTGAACTTAGGCATGAATGAACTAAAGAACCACCGAACAGAGACGCAGAAGGGGGTCGGTCTGGGAGTTCCAAAGTTCGGGAGGGGAGCCGGGACGGGCAGCGGCTGTCACGTGACGGGGCGGGGCCCAGCCCATGTGCTCCGCGGCGCCCGGCGGCCCTGCGCGGCTCCGCCCTGCGCGCCGGTCACGTGGGGGCGCCGGCTGCGCCTGCGGAGAAGCGGTGGCCGCCGAGCGGGACCTGTGCGGGGAGCCGGAAATGGTTGTGGACTACGTCTGTGCGGCTGCGTGGGGCTCGGCCGCGCGGACTGAAGGAGACTGAAGGTAAAGCCGCCATGTCCGGGCCCGACCCGGCCCCCCCACTCCCTCCCCCCGCATCCGCCGCCATCCGGGCTGGGACCGGCCACCCTGCGCCGCCGCCCCGGCGCCCTAGCCCCGCGGCCGGAGCCGGGGCCCCGGCCCGCCAGGGCCCGATCCCCGGTCCACGTGTGCCCGGCTCGGCCCGGCCTGGCTGCTGGGTGGGGGTGGGGTGCGCAGGCCCGGAATGTGCGGGCCCCGCGGGCTGGGAGGGCGCCGAATTCGCCTGCCGGGAAGTGCCGCCTCGGCCCGACCCGAGGAGGCCCAGCGGCCGCAGACGGCGCGGCTGCCGGCCCCTCGCCCCCTCCCCCCTCCTCGTCCGGGCCGCCGGGAAGTGACACGTTGTTCTTTGGCACTGGCCGGCGCTGCGCTGGGAGGGTGCAGCGGAGGGAGGCGGCGGCGGCGGGCAGGGAGGAGCCCCCGGCCCCGCCCGCCCTCCGGGCAGACCCTCACTTGCTTGAAACCGACTCATCTTCGGCCGCCGCCCGCTCTTTCTGGCCTCTCCTGGGCGGCAGCAGGCCTCACCTTCAGCTCTGCGCGAGTGCCCCCGCGGCAAGCATGCCTTGTGTGCCCCTGGGCCAGGCCCCGAACCCGGTGTTCCCGGGTGGGGGGTGGGGAGGCCACGGCCGAAGCAGCTAGTTCCATTTGTGATCCGGGAGCCTGGTGCCAGCGAGACCTGGAATTTCCGGTCTGGTTGGTCTTGGGCCCCGCGGAGCCAGGTTGATACCCCTCACCTCCCAACCCCAGGCTCTCGGATGCTCAGAACCTGTAGGCCGCACCGTGGACTTATTCTTAACCGAGGGGGTGAGTGAGGGGGCTCTTTCATCAGGTCTGGGGTGGTTGGAGGTGATGCGGGTTTTATACGGTGCTGGTGGGAACTCAGGCTGGGTCATTTCTGCTCCTTACCCCCTTGGCGCCTCCGGGGCTCCTGATTTGAATCCAGCTCTTGCATCAGTCCCTTCCCCATTCTGTTTGCCATAAGCTTGGGTCCCTTCCCCTTTCCGAGCTCCGCTCTTTCCCAACAGGTGTTGGGGGGACCCTGATGTGGCACCAAATGAAATGAACAAAGCTTCACAGCCCACAGGCCCCCCGCCCGCCCCATCCCCTGGACTCCCACAGGTAATTAGGGATGAGGACAGAGGAATATCAGGGTCTGGGGTGGGGGGGTGGGGGAGACCAGTTCAGGAACAGGTTCCAACCTCTGGATTTTTCCACCCCCATCTGTGTCAGTGCAAAGTGCAGCTGCTTGCTGCCAAATTCAGACAGGGCCCGAACCTCTCTAGGGGCTGTCTTGGGGAGGGGGTATGTGGACTGCTGAGGCTCTTGCCATGAGATCTCCCCTTACTTCACCAGCTTGGGTTTCTGCCCCACCTGGGTTTCCCCCTCGCTGAACTCTGATCTCCCCCTTCAGCCAGCGTTTCCCCCGGGGCAGACAGCACCGGTGGTGTTCAGTACGCCACAAGCGACACAAATGAACACGCCTTCTCAGCCCCGCCAGGTGAGGGGCTCTGGGGGAGGGAGTAGGGGGCCTGGGTGGGAGCCATGGAAAATTTAGGCCAGATTGGGCCTAGGATGGAAACTTTGGAGGCCCTGTACCTGGCCTCAATTTCCTGACAGTTGCTCTGTGTTCTTTCATGCGGCTTTACACTATGTGTTTTTAAAGACTTATGGTGGCTGGCCCCTTGGGGGGTATGTAGTTGGTGGGATGGCATTATTGGAATTCTGGTGCCTCCGAGAATTGGGGCAGTGCTTTGGGCCTTAATGCCAACTCTTGCTTTCCTATTTCCCCCTTTTACTTGGAGGTTGTCATTGCTCCGGTCCCCGCTTTCTCCTTGGACTGTGGTGAGAGAAACAGTCCAGTTTGTTCTTGCCTTTCTCTCATTCCCCACGTTCTTCCTTATTGAGTGGAAGGATTCTTGTCCTACCTCATTGTCCTTTACCCCATCACCTTGGGGGTAATTCTTTTCTTTCCTGTCCCCATGTGCTCTCAGGGAGGATTCAGGTCTTTGCAGGTAAAATCCCTTTCCTAATCCTTGACCCTCTCCTGATTTTACCCTTCCCTTCCACCCTAGTCAGAGACCACACACGGAGACTGGGAGTCTTCGGGGTGGGGACTTGTTTGCCGTACAGGTCCTCAGTCTGAGGCTGATTGCTGCATGTTAGGGGCTAAATTTTGTAGCAAGTGTATCTGGGAATTGGGGAATTGTTGCATGTTAGAGGCTAGCTCTTCTTCATTACCTTAGGGTGGAACAGTGCATGTTGGGGAGTACGTTGCCTGATAGGGCCGACTTAGGCATGATGCATCTGGGTGTTAGGAAACCCCCACAGAGGGGTCGCCTGGTAGAGGTGACATGACTATGTATGCATGGCAGTGAGGAGTAAATACATGCAGAATGCAGTGCAGTGTGTATCTTGAGTTTGGAAGCAGTGTGTGAATACAAGTGAAAACAAGGCCATTAGTTGGAAAACTGGGTCTTGGAAGAATTGGTCCCCAGTACTCCAAAGCCCCCAGTACTTCTCTCCAGACTGCAGCAACTTTGTGGATTGGCTGTTTTGCTGTCACCTTCCTCCCCTTCCCGATGCCAACTGCCTCCTCCTTCCTGACAGCACTTCTACCCTAGCCGGGCCCAGCCCCCGAGCAGTGCAGCCTCCCGAGTGCAGAGTGCAGCCCCCGCCCGCCCTGGCCCAGCTGCCCATGTCTACCCTGCTGGATCCCAAGTAATGATGATCCCTTCCCAGATCTCCTACCCAGCCTCCCAGGGGGCCTACTACATCCCTGGACAGGTGAGGCTGGAAGCTTGGGGGCTGGAAGCCACAGGACCTTGCCCCCAAACCCTCACCTCCCCAGTCCCTGACCCTCCAGTGCTATTTCTTCTCTAGAGGTGGGATTTCCTTCTGGTCATTGCCCAGAGTTGGCTTGTTCTGTTCTCCCCTACATTCTCTTTGTAGTCTGATGTGGTACTCATAGCTCCCTTAATCCCTTCTCTCCTCCCCTCCCCCTTCCCCCCACTAGGGGCGTTCCACTTATGTTGTCCCAACACAACAGTACCCTGTGCAGCCAGGAGCCCCCAGCTTCTATCCGGGTGCAAGCCCTACAGAGTTTGGGACCTACGGTAAGCTGGGGAGGGAATCAGAGGTGAGAGTGAGCCCCTGGGAGCGTCTAAACTGATCTAGTATATTCTAAAGCATTAAGACCCTTCCCAGGCCTGGCTTTGGGTCTAAAAATGAGAGGGTTAATAGGTGTAGGGATTGGTGCTTAATATTTAACTGGCGGTGTTGTGAGGGAGAAGATTTGGTCCTATCACCAAGAGCGTTAGAACTCTCCTCAGCTCAAAGAATATAGGATCAGGCACCAGCTTAAGGACCTGTCAGTAAGCATTCTTTGTGACACGCCTTCCATGATTTGGGAGAGCCTGTGTCACATGGGTTTGGTAGGGTTTTGTAGCTATTTTTCATTTATATTCTAGGGAAGGATTAGTTTGTCTTTTATGGCAGTTTCCAAAACTTTGATCAACTATCAGGATTAATTTTGAGTATGTACTTCTAAAATGTGTATATTTTTATTTGTTTATACATATGCATAATTTAAACAAATAAAACTCTTGTGTCTCTGTTGATAAAAACAAGTGAAAATTAAGATGAGATTAAAAAATACACCCCACTTTGGAGACCATTGATTTAACGTATTAATTTTCTTCATCCTGAGTTCAGTTCATAATGTTACTTTTTGTTTCCTTGCTCCTTAGCAAGGGGCTAGAGATTCATGGTGGGCTCAGGTTGAGTGGATTGGGTTGGCAAATCTGTTTTTCTCATTCCTGGGCCAAGATACGGTTCTGTTTCAAAAGTAGTTGTGACTTTTACAGAGTTTGTGTATATGTGTTTGGGGTTGGTGCCTATGCAGTAACTTATGGGGTAGAGAGAAACAGATGTGTCTTTCTGGTGGCTGGTGTGGTGCAGAAGGAGTGTCTGCCTGCCTACAAGGTGTGCAAGTATCAGTGTCAGGAATTCTTGTAAACGCAGTTCAGACTGGTTCCCCAGCTTTGATAGACACCTACTTCCCTGGGGGAGGAGGGCGGGGCAGGGCAGGGGGCTGGCTGTGGGTGATGAGAGGTTCAAGTAGGCATTCGTGTGTGGTTGGGCCCTGACGCTGCTACCCTTCTTCCTGTCTGCCCCCCTCACCCCCCAGCTGGCGCCTACTACCCAGCCCAAGGCGTGCAGCAGTTTCCCACTGGCGTGGCCCCCGCCCAGGTTTTGATGAACCAGCCACCCCAGATTGCTCCCAAGAGGGAGCGTAAGACGGTGAGTAGGAGCAAGTGGCCCTGGGACATTTGGGAAGGGGAGAATCAAGGTTAGGAGCTGCTGGGGCATTGTGCGCCAGGGAGTGAGGAAGGAGAGGGTCAGCTAAAGTGGGCAGAGAATGGGGGTCTGTGGAGTGCTCAAGTTCCTTGTGGAGAACCCAGATTTCAGTGTAGAAATTACTTTCATGGAAAGACTGAAGTGGCTACTGGGAAAATTCCTGAGAGACCTGGACTTTGGGGGTCCATAAGAACTATGCTTGGTTTTGGGTTTCTGGTGGCTTGCCTTGGAAATGGTTTGTTTTTGGTGCCCTCCTCCCCCGCTTAGTTCTGGTAGCTCTCTGGGCCTCCGCCTCTGCTCAGTCCTCAAGCCCTGGGCGTGGTGCCCAGAATAGGGTGCCAGGGCTGGGGAAGCCGCTGAGTCACCCTGGCTCCACCTACTGGATCTGGGCCCTGCCCCCAGAGATCAGGCAGACTAGCTGCAAGTGAGCCACATGGGTGTTAGGTGGGGGTCCTGGGCCCCAGTGTGTGTAGCCACTGGCTTGGGGACTGCTGGTGGAGCTGGGGTAAGGGTGGGAAGGGCATTGTGATGTACTGGGCTGCTCTGTGAGGTCAGGGGTCTCCTGGGGTGAGGGCCAGGTCAGGCACTAAAAGAGCAGGTGGACGGGTCGACAGTAGAACTCATGGAGTTTCTGGCACTCACCCACCTGCTTTCCAGTGGGGGACAGAGGGGTGGCCTGGAGTCTCAGGAGTGGGGTCAGGGTGGAAAGGTGGGTTCCCCCTGCTTACCACTCATCCCGTAACTTTTTTCCTCAGATCCGAATTCGAGATCCAAACCAAGGAGGGAAGGATATCACAGAGGAGATCATGTCTGGGGCACGTACCACCTCCACTCCCACCCCTCCCCAGGTATGGTCTGTCTGCTCTTTGGGTGCCTACCTGGCTATGGATTTGGCTGTTTTGCTCAGAACTTCCAAAGTCCCTTCATCCTTTCTTTCACCTCCTTTAGCTAAGGGATTTATTTCCATGCTTTCCTGGATTTCTAGACATAGCTGAATAGAAATGGCATAGCTAAATAGGAAAGAAAGATTATGGGATTCTTCAGGGCAAATTTGGTTATTTTTTTGTATGTTTTGCAGGCGGGAGGCGGTCTGGAGCCGCAGGCTAATGGAGAGACGCCCCAGGTTGCTGTCATTGTCCGGCCAGGTAAGTAAGTTGGTGGAACAAGAGCTTTTAAGGGGAAAGGGAGTACAATTTATGGTATCAGGTAGATGGAACAATGCAACTGGGTACCAGAGAAGGTTGACTTTTATATTTCAGGTAGTGAGGTTTTGAGGGTGAATGAGATTTTGGGTGAGAAGGGAAAAATAAGCTTAGAAGAGAGAAGATGGAGGAGAGTGTTAAGTTGGAATGTCTTAGTTGGGAGGAGGAGGAACAACAGCAGTGAAGGACTTGCCTTTAATTACTCACTCTTCCTTCCTGTGGTACAGATGACCGGTCACAAGGAGCAATCATTGGGGGTCGGCCAGGGCTGCCTGGCCCAGAGCACAGCCCTTCAGAATCCCAGCCTTCATCACCTTCTCCGACCCCATCACCACCCCCAATCTTGGAACCGGGGTCTGAGCCTAATCTTGCAGTCCTCTCTATTCCTGGGGACACTGTGACAATGGGGATGATACAGATGACTGTAGAAGAATCAACCCCTGTGCCCCATGAAACTGGGGAGCCATATTGCCTCTCTCCAGAACCTACTGCCCTCGCTGAACCCATACTGGAGGTAGAAGTGACACTTAGCAAACCAGTTCCAGAATCTGAGTTCTCTTCCAGTCCTCTCCAGGTTCCCACGCCCCTTACATCTCACAAGGTGGAAATTCCTCATGAGCCTAATGGTGTGATTGCATCTGAGGATCTGGAATCAGAGGTGGAGCCAAGCCCAGAACTTGCCCCTCTCTCCCCACTGGCTTGCCCTTCTGAACCTTCTATACCCATTGCTCCAACTGCCCAACCTGAGGAACTGCTCAATGGAGCCCCCTCGCCACCAGCTGTGGACTTAAGCCCAGTGAGTGAGCCCGAGGAGCAGGCCAAGGAGGTGACAGCATCAGTGGATCCACCCACGGTCCCCTCTCCCACTCCAGCTATGGCTCCTCCGACTACTTCCCCTGCTCAGGAGGAGGAAATCGAGGAAGAGGAAGAAGAGGAAGAAGGAGAAGAAGGAGAAGGAGAAGAAGAAGAAGAAGAGGAAGAGGAAGAAGAAGAAGAAGAAGGAGAAGAAGATGGAGAAGCAGGTGAAGTAGGAGAAGCCGAGGGTGAGAAGGGAGGAGAGGAACTGCTCCCCTCAGAAAACACCCAGGCCCCAGCCCACCTGTCCCAGAATTTGGAGGCACCAGCAGCAGCCAACCAAGGTAACTTGTGGCTAGATAGTGGAGGTGGGGCAGGTTGAAGGGTGTGGTTCCTTCTCTCCATTGATGATCTCCCATTTATGTCATTGTGTCTGGATCACAGAAGCCCTGTGATGGAACCTAAGAGAGCTAGAATAAGGAATTGTAAGCCTAAAGTGAGTGTGATGGAAGTAGAGATACTGTACTGTGACTTCTTTTTAAGTGCTCTCACCTATTTTTTTTTCCTTAATAGTGGCAGTATCTGTGCCAAAGAGAAGACGGAAAATTAAGGAGCTCAATAAGAAGGAGGCTGTAGGAGACCTTCTAGATGCCTTCAAGGAGGTAAGGGAACAGAAGGTAGCTGAGGGGAGAGGGCAGTGTTTGGATATAGAATAGTGATCATCCTACAACCAAAATTTGGTGTTCCCTGGTTACAGGTGAACCCAGGAGTACCAGAGGTGGAAAATCAGCCTCCTGCTGGCAATAATCCAGGCCCAGAGTCTGAGGGCAGCAGCATGCCCCCAAGGCCTGAGGAGACAGATGAGACCTGGGACTCTAAGGAAGACAAAATTCACAATGCCGAGAACATCCAGCCTGGGGAGCAGAAGTATGAATATAAGTCAGGTATGCTGAAGGAAGGGTTTGAGAATGATTGAGTGCTCTTGTCAGAGCTCCAGAAGACAAGAGTATGATAGGCTCATCTTTTCCTTGCAGATCAGTGGAAGCCTCTAAACCTTGAGGAGAAAAAACGTTATGACCGTGAGTTCCTGCTTGGCTTTCAGTTCATCTTTGCCAGTATGCAGAAACCAGAGGGATTACCCCATATCAGTGATGTGGTACTGGACAAGGTTGGTAGACATAAGTGTATGTGTGGCGGGGGGAGGTAATTTTGGGCTAAATAGACTTGCTGCATTGGGGAAGAAGGAGCCTGAGATCCTGAAGGAGTAGTCAGTAGCCACAGCCTACATTTGAGGCCTTCTCTCTTCTTTTTGCAGGCCAATAAAACACCACTGCGACCGCTTGATCCCTCCAGACTACAAGGCATAAATTGTGGCCCAGACTTCACTCCATCCTTTGCCAACCTTGGTCGACCAGCCCTTAGCAACCGTGGGCCCCCAAGGGGTGGGCCAGGTGGGGAGCTGCCCCGAGGGCCGGTGAGTGGGACTGGTAGAGGGGCAGATGGGCATGGGTGTGGGAGTGGCTGGCTCCCTTGTGTGCTTGTTGGGAGTCATTGAGCAGTCTGCCCTAGAGATGTGAGGTAACGGTGGCATGTGTTGAGCTGACTAGTTCTGTTTCTTCTCATGTCCTTATTCCTTGTTTAGCAGGCTGGCATGGGACCCCGGCGCTCTCAGCAGGGCCTCCGAAAGGAACCTCGTAAGATCATTGCCACAGTGTTAATGACCGAAGATATAAAACTGAACAAAGCGGAGAAGGCCTGGAAACCTAGCAGCAAGCGGACGGCAGCTGATAAAGACCGAGGGGAAGAAGATGCTGATGGTAACAAAACCCAGGTACTGACAAGTCCAGCCTTTGGTCTCCATTCCTTCTCAAGCTCTGCCCTCTAAGCCAGTTTTTCCCTTTTTGTTTCTGTCCATTCTTTTCACTAGCACCTGCCAAAGTCCCCATCACCCTCTCTTGTGCTCCCCAGCAGCTTCTGTTCTTCTGGAGAACTTCACTAGATCCCATGTGTATTCTTTCTCTCTCTTTCCCCCAGGACCTGTTCCGCAGGGTGCGCTCCATCCTAAATAAGCTGACGCCCCAGATGTTCCAGCAGCTGATGAAGCAGGTGACACAGCTGGCTATTGACACTGAGGAACGCCTCAAAGGAGTCATTGACCTCATCTTCGAGAAGGCCATCTCAGAGCCCAACTTCTCTGTGGCCTATGCCAATATGTGTCGCTGCCTCATGGCGGTTAGTTTCCATTGTTTAACCCACAGTTTCTAAATCTCATGGTCTTGCATCCCACTCCTATCCCCAAGTCCCCTTGAGTCGAACTTCTTTGTTCATCCCCAGCCCATGCTGTTGAAGACAGCCAGGAGGAGGCGGAGTTGGTCTTGTTGAGTCAGGTAGTTGAAGAACCCTAGAGGGCTTTCATTGACCCAGACTAGTCTAAGTGAGTATAACATTCTCTTTGACCTACAGCTGAAAGTGCCCACGACAGAAAAGCCGACGGTGACTGTGAACTTCCGAAAACTACTGTTGAATCGATGTCAGAAGGAGTTTGAGAAAGACAAAGATGATGATGAAGTTTTTGAGAAGAAGCAGAAAGAGATGGATGAAGCTGCTACGGTGAGAGAAGACCCATCCACCACCAGTGCCACCATCTGCTCGCTGCTCTCCCCCACCTAAACATCTTGATGTTACTTAGCTGTAGAATGTGGGAATGGGATAAGTCGTGTGGGCCTTGATGTTTTGGGGGAGTTTCTCCTCATTACATGAGTCTTGCTGCTGGGTCTAGACATCTAGAAAGTGGAGAAGGGCTTTTGCAGAGTGGCTGAGTATCTTGACGTGATCCCTTTCCCTTGACTGGCAGGCAGAGGAACGGGGACGCCTAAAGGAAGAATTAGAAGAGGCTCGGGACATAGCCCGGCGACGTTCTCTAGGGAATATCAAGTTTATTGGGGAGTTGTTTAAGCTGAAGATGTTAACAGAGGCAATAATGCATGACTGCGTGGTCAAACTACTTAAGAACCATGATGAAGAGTCCCTTGAATGCCTTTGCCGTCTGCTCACTACCATTGGCAAAGACCTGGACTTCGAGAAAGCCAAGGTAGGGGGCCTGGAGGCTGAAGTATATGGGCCTGCTGTCCACTTGGTGACCTTCTTGTTAGACCACTGTGTCTGGGCCACTGAGCTACAGTGATGAAGTGGAGACCTAAGGAGGAGCAGGGAGGTGTGAGGTATTTGAAGTTCCTGATCTGATCCGTTTGCTTGTCCCTAGCCCCGAATGGATCAGTATTTCAACCAGATGGAAAAAATCATTAAGGAAAAGAAGACGTCATCCCGTATCCGCTTCATGCTGCAGGATGTGTTGGATTTGCGACGGGTATGTGTCTTCTTCCCACAGCTAGTCTGCTGCCTTTGACCCCACAGCCCACAGTCCTGACACTGTCTCGTCTCACCTTCCCTGAGGTAATTACAGTGCATCTGGCTTCCTGTTCCCACAGAACAATTGGGTGCCACGCCGAGGGGACCAGGGTCCCAAGACCATTGATCAGATCCACAAGGAGGCTGAGATGGAGGAGCATCGGGAGCACATCAAAGTGCAGCAGCTCATGGCCAAGGGCAGTGACAAGCGTCGGGGTGGCCCTCCAGGCCCGCCTATCAGTGAGTTTGAGGCTCAGGCAAAGAAGAGGGCAGTAAGGGACTGAAAGGTTGTGCTTTCCATGATGACTTCCTGTAAGTGCCACGTGTCTGGGCCACTGAGACTCCATGATGGAACTGAGGATCTGAGGAAGAGAAGGAGGGGATGGACTGAGGGGAAGGGGCTCTTGGGATTTATTTATCATCCCAGTGTGTCCTTTCTGTCCCAGGCCGTGGCCTTCCACTTGTGGATGATGGAGGTTGGAACACAGTCCCCATCAGCAAGGGCAGCCGCCCCATTGACACCTCCCGCCTCACCAAGATCACAAAGGTGGGGGGGGGCATGTTTTGGGTGCGATGAGGGTGTCAGGGAGGGTGAAGAAGCCTCAGCCAGCCAGCAGAGCCTTGGCTCTTGGCTCCTTCCCTCATTTTTCTGGAATTGAGAATGTGACGGGTGAAGTTGTCCTCTTAGACTGACTGGTTAGGTTGCTTCGGGACAGGGCTACCGTGTTGCTCAACTCTAGGGTCTGTTCACACTGGTCTAGGTCAAGCTGACATGCATACGTTTTGTCCTTCCTTATGGTACGCATGCATTCTGTACCTCCATGAACTAAGAATGGTTTTCATATCTATATAGGTTTTAAAACCTATATTTTTAGGTTTAAAAAAAACCTAAGTACTTCATGTCATGTGAAAATTATATGAAATGCAAATTTCAGGGTCCATAAATAAAGTTAGCTGGAACACAGCCATGCTCAGTCCTCTGGCTGCTTTTGCATCACAGCGGCAGAGTTGACTAGTTGCAGCAGAGGCTGTGTGACCTACAAAGCTACCTGCCCCTTGCAGAAAAAGTTTTTGGATCCCTGATCTAGGACAGTCACAATCTGCGTGGCTGTACACGGTGTGGGCCAGAGATGTGGCCCGGACAGACTTACGACTCTCCCTTTACTTTCTCAGCCTGGCTCCATTGATTCTAACAACCAGCTCTTTGCACCTGGAGGGCGACTGAGCTGGGGCAAGGGCAGCAGTGGAGGCTCAGGGGCCAAACCCTCAGATGCAGGTATGGAGGCCAGTGTTAAAGAGTTTGAGCTCTTGAGGGCTGAGCTTCATCTGTAAGGGAGGTTTTTAATACATGGCTGTTAGGTAGTGTGGGGAGGGTTTAGGAATTAACTGCTTTAGTTTTGGAGTTGGGACCAGGTTTCTTAAACTGGGACATAAGAAAAAGAATGTGGAAGACAAGGGGTTTTCATCTGAGTTTTCTGCCTCCCTAGCATCAGAAGCTGCTCGTCCAGCTACTAGTACCTTGAATCGCTTCTCAGCTCTTCAACAAGCAGTACCCACAGAGAGTACAGATAATAGACGTGTTGTACAGAGGTGAGGTTTCCTAAGTGTCTGTCCTTCCCATGCAGAGTACTGTGATTGGATTTAGGTTCCTCACACCTGCAGTGTTTGGAGCCTGGCTGAAGTTAGAAGTATTTCCTAATGCAAAGAACATGGCACAGCAGTTGCTTGGTGTATTGTATAATTACACAGGGGAGTGCCTGAGTAGAGCTGGTGGGGGACAGTTTGCCTGGTTTTCTTCCAGGAGTAGCCTGAGCCGAGAACGAGGAGAGAAAGCTGGGGACCGGGGAGACCGCTTAGAGCGGAGTGAACGGGGCGGTGACCGTGGGGATCGGCTGGATCGTGCGCGGACCCCTGCCACCAAACGGAGCTTCAGCAAGGAAGTGGAGGAGCGGAGCCGAGAGCGGCCCACCCAGCCTGAAGGACTGCGCAAGGCATCTAGTCTCACGGAGGACTGGGACCGCGGGCGGGATGCTGGTGCGCACCCTGGGAAAGGACCGGAAGGGAGAAGGGTATTGGCTAGCTGGAGGCTAGCTGGTCCCTAGACAGTCTTGACTTCCGTACCCTGTCTGCCAGGAAGACTGAAGCCCAAGAGTCTCTTTGTTGTATTTTCTGTTCCCTTAGTGAAGCGGGAAGCCACCCTTCCCCCAGTGAGTCCTCCAAAGGCCTCCCTCTCTGAGGAGGAGCTGGAGAAGAAATCCAAGGCCATCATTGAGGAATACCTCCACCTCAATGACATGAAGGTAGGCACTGGGAAGGTGGGCAGGCCTGGAGTGTGGGTCTGAATCTGACTGACCAATCTTTCCTTCTGGTGCACCCTCCTACAGGAGGCAGTGCAGTGTGTGCAGGAGCTGGCCTCACCCTCTTTGCTCTTCGTCTTTGTGCGACATGGCATCGAGTCCACACTGGAGCGTACCACCGTTGCTCGTGAGCATATGGGGCGGCTGTTGCACCAGCTGCTCTGTGCCGGGCACCTCTCCACTGCTCAGTACTTCCAAGGGTATGATTGATTTCCATGGACATCCCACTTCTGTGTATCCACACATTTCTTTCTCCTTCATACTTGGAGTGCAGTCTCCTCAACTGCACTGATCACCACTCCTTTGGGGTGGGGTGTGAACCATCTAAGGACAGGCATCTTAGCTTGAGATAATTGCCCCATGCCTGGAAAGCATTCCTTGGAGACTCGCAGTTATTCTTTAACCATGCCAAGTTGTCCCAGGATGGTGGCGGTCTAGCTTATCTTCTCTAGAATGCCCTGCCTTTGAATTCCCTTTGCAGGCTGTATGAAATCCTGGAATTGGCTGAGGACATGGAAATTGACATCCCCCATGTGTGGCTTTACCTAGCAGAACTGGTAACCCCTGTTCTGCAGGAAGGTGGGGTGTCCATGGGGGAGCTGTTCAGGTAAGCCCTACTTGATGTAATTCAGGGCAGGTAAAGAAGAGAGGGAGGGAGGTATGGAAGGTTGGATATCTGAGTTTGGGGAGGAATGGGGTAATGTTGAGAGGGCTTGTGGAAGCCATCAACACTGGGATTTTCTTCTCTTGTAGGGAGATTACAAAGCCTTTAAGACCCTTGGGCAAAGCTGCTTCTCTGTTGCTGGAAATCCTGAGGCTCCTGTGCAGAAGCATGGTGAGTGAGGGCCTTTCTGAGGGTGAGGTGTATAGGACTCCTTTCCCACTGTGGAGTTTGGGCTGCTTGCATGGTCTTGGGGCCTCATGAACCTTTGGAGTGGGTTATGGTGATGATAGGACTGTGTTGGAACCTGGGAGAGGAAATCTTGAGGATGACAGTCTTCCTTTCATGGGTTCCTATCCTGAGTTCTGGCCAAGGCTAGAGGGGAAAAGACTCTAGGACTAAGATTGATAGACTTATTTATTCATTCATTCAACTGGTGTTTTTTTGTACATTTATTATATGCTAGATACTGAGGATACAGCAGTGAATAAAGCAAGTTGGAAGAGGGAAAAAGTAAGAGATGACAGCTTAACATAAAAACAACAGTGTGAAGTAAAGCGTGAAATAAAATAGTTGAAGTGGAGTGTCTTACTGTGAGGTTGCAAAGGAGTTTCCGTTTGGTAACATTGACACAGGTTTTCTTGGAAGGGCGCTAAAGTTGCTTTGTGAAAGTTAATTGGTGACTGGCAAGTGTAAAGGCGTAAGGATGAGAAAAGGCAAGTTGGGTGTTGTACTTAGTGGTGGTGAGAAGTTGGGATGTGTAGGTTTCATAAAAGCTCAGCTCTCTGGAACCTGGAGCAATGAGACTTTGGATTGAAAAGAATTCTTCTTTCAGTGACATATTTTCTCTTCATCCTTTTAGATAAAAATATGTACCAGGATAATATCTTTTTCAAGAAAAACATAACGAATTACTTATGCATGTCGTTGACTCTAAGTTGCTATAGGCTCTATTTACACATTGCTAAGAAAGAAAAGACTTACCATACTTTTTTTTCTTTTAGAATGTAAGACAACTCAATTTTAATAGTGTTAATGTGTGAAAAAATGAGCATCTTTAAAATCTGTGAACTGTAGTCTTTTAAGGGCTGATGGCCTCATTCTGAATATCTATTGGTATAAAAAAGTGATGCTTTCAGGGTCTCTTGGCCCTTAAAAAAATGGGGTTAGTCTTTGTGATTTGTATTTGGGATGGGGGAGAGGAGTATCTGCTTCTAAAATTCTGTTGACCTCAACTTAGGAACCAAGTCAACATACTTCTTAGAAGTCTTCCCCTTTCAAAAGCATTTGTTGACTGGAATAGTGAAAAACTAAGCTGTTTCAGAAAAAAAAGTGTAGTTGAGATTGGGAGACAAGGATGAGGTATTTGGATTTGATTGTTTACCTTTTTGAGGACCAGTAATTCTTTGACAATCCTGGGAAAGGTATTTGACATTCTTCCTAGAGACTTGGAGCATTTGCCCTTCCCTAATCTCATGGTATTGTGGTAGATGTGTTCTTGTTTATTTGGATGGTCACTTGACCAATGTCTGTGCCCTACCTTAGACTTGGCATGGAGGACTGCTGTGTCTATTTGGTACCAGTATAGTATCCTTACTCCTTAGCAGGCACCTAGTGGACTTTCGGTACATATTTGTTCAGATGACTGTTGTGGAGCTGCCAGGTGTTTGGAGAGTCTGGGTGGGGGTTGGGTTTGCTGAGTAAGTCTTGTTTTCCAGGGTTCCAAAAAGGTGGGGATGCTATGGCGAGAGGCTGGGCTCAGCTGGAAGGAATTTCTGCCTGAAGACCAAGATGTTGTTGCATTCGTCGCTGAACAGGTTTGATGCTGGTTAGGTTAATTCTAGCATTTGGGGCTGGGCATTCTTCCTGTGCCGCCATGTTTCTTTCACATGGGATACTTTATAAGCGCCTTGACTATGGCTGGGCTTTTTTGGTTGCAGAAGGTGGAGTATACCTTGGGAGAAGAGTCAGAGGCTCTTGGCCAGAGGGCACTCCCCTCTGAGGAGCTGAGCAGGCAGTTGGAGAAGCTGATTAAGGAGGGTAGCAGTAACCAGCGTGTGTCTGACTGGATAGAGGTATGTTTTTCCTAGATACTGACTTGGAGAGAGGGAAAGAAAGGAGAGGTATATTTTGGGGTGGGGTGGGGTGACAAGGATGGAGACTGAAGGGCAACATTTGGAACTCATGAGACATTTGTTTCTCCTGCCCAGGCCAACCTGAGTGAGCAGCAGGTAGCATCTAACACATTAGTTCGAGCCCTCATGACAACTGTCTGCTATTCTGCAATTATCTGTAAGAGGGGCTGGGAAGTTAGAGGGAGTGAGGGTCGCTCAAAACAGATGGTGGGAGAATTTTATTATATATTACACTGAAAGTGAATTATTTCACTTATCCCTGTCTTTTTTCCTATAGTTGAGACTCCTTTCCGCGTGGATGTTGCAGTGTTGAAAGCACGAGCAAAACTGCTGCAGAAATACCTATGTGATGAGCAGAAAGAGCTGCAGGCACTCTATGCCCTCCAGGCCCTTGTAGTGACCTTAGAACAGCCTGCCAGTAAGAGCTAGGTTGCCTGGAGGGGTGGTGAGGTCTGTAGGGTGGGGTAGGGTGGACCGGACTGGACTGCCAGAATGGAAGAGGTAGTTGTGAAAGGGTCTTCAACAAGGAACAATGGGTAGTCTTTGAAGAGAAAAATGCCCTGATGGTTTGATTCCTTCCTTCCCCTTTCAACCTTCCTTTATTTGCCTATAATTGGAAGAAGTTGGACTCAGCCTTGAAAGGTTAACAAACTACCTGCCTTGTGCTTAGCTATCTCCTAGATGCCAGGATTGCAGAAGTGATAGATAACATCTTCCAGATATCTGCCTGCATAGGGGTGCGATGCTTTGCTTACCTTGCCTCATTTAATCCTTTAAACTATCATTGAGAGTAAATGGCATTCTCCAGATTGGGAGACTAGTGCCTGAGGTTAGATATGTGTCAGGTACTGGGATGTTAGCAGTGAATTAAGTTCAGTTCCTGCCCTTACTGGCAAAGACCGGCCTGGAGTCCATAACAGTGTGATGAGTGTTGGAAGATGGGTCCTGCGGTGCTCTCTGGGAGAGTATAACTAGTCTGAGGGGTGATGAGTGGAACAAGCTAAATGACAAATGGGAGGGGAACACTTTAAACAAAGTAAGTGTGTGAAGGGAGGCCCAGAGGTAGAAAGAACTTGACACAAGGTAAGGAATATGGGGAGCAGGGAGCATATATCTACTAGTTGTAATTGAGGCAAGATGGGGCTGAAGAATCGGCACAAGTCTAGTCATGCCAGGGGCATATCAGTCTTGGGATGGGCTGTAGGAAGCCTTTGTGGGATTTTAAGCAGGAAGAAATTAATATATTAGATTATGGTTTTAAGATTGTGCTGGCCATTACTGGAAAGGGTGATTTGGATTGGGTGAGAGTGAATGTAGCAGCGCATTCAGCAGGAGCATGGTGTGCTGGTAGTGACTCAGTCTCATCATGATACTGGAGATGGGGAAAGGAGGGGCATGATGTAAGAGCCGGCAACTTGACAGCATTTTTTTTGTCACACTGGCCTAGGGAGGGAGGGGTGTGGTGAGGTGTTAGAAATGAAGATGACTCCCAGGATGGTTTTTAGGAGATGAGATGAGATGGTGGTGCCATTCACCTAGGGTAGGGGAACACTGGATCAAGTCAAGTTGGATCACACTGAATTTATGGTTCTTGGTTGGGGGTAGGGGATGATCCAGAGATGTCACGTATGCGCCTGGATTCATTTGGAGATAGGGAAGTAGATTTGTGAGTTGCTGGCATGTGGTATGTGCAAGTCGCATGAGTATATGGGTGATTGCCTTAGGGAGAGTGATGAGAGCCTGAGATAGAACCCAGAGGAGGTGGAAGGACCCCAGGGGGAGGGACCAAAGGAGGGAGAGGGCCCTGTAAAAAGGGACAAAGTAATTTTAGGAGAGGGAAATAGTGATGCTGGATGGTGCTGAGCATTCCATTGGAGCAGTCCCTAAAATCAAGGGCCTTTCAAGTACAGAAACATGTAGGTGATCCTGACTGAACAGCAGTTTGGTGAAAAGGGGGGCAGAATGTAGGTGGGGAAGGACAGAAATCCTCAAGTGAGATGGAAAGGGAAAAAAAATGTTGGCAGAATCTTTTGTTTGGCTGTAAGAGATGGTAATTGAAAAGGGAGCCTTTTATGTTTAGATGAGAGAAACTTGGGTTTGAAAATACAGGACAATGTGGGTAATTGCTTGTATAGGGTCCTTGGGTGAGTGGGTATGGGATTTGGAGCACAGGTTTGGGCTAAGCTAAGGATCTGCTGCCATTGCTTTTGTGTGTGTGGGGGGGCGGGTAGGGTGGCAGCGGTATCCACAAGCAGGGTGTGGATTTGAGGGTGGCTGGGCATGCCTGATGAATGGCCTAGCCTGTGGTTTAATCTAGCCCTTTTCTATACGTGAGTCATTTCACTACTCTCCCTTGTTTTGCTTTTAGAAGTATAAAGTTAAAAACAGGGCATGTGATGGATGGAATAGGTTGTGTTCGGCGGTTACTGGGCAAGTGCTAGGAGGCTACCTAGCAGGCAGAGGTGGAGGAGAAAAGAGGTCAGAGCAGATGATCCTCCTGAGCCAGCATCGTGAAGGAATTCACTAGGAAGGTGACTAGAGAAGAGGTGCGGAAGCATGAGGGCCGGAGAAGAATGTATGTACTCAGCATGTGTGGGGAGTGAGTGACAAGTGGGATTAAGAGTTTGTTAGGGCTTAGTTGATCCGTTTGAGGGCCAGTAGATGTTCCAGGTTATACCTTGATGTTTGTGATATATCTGGGACTTCTGTGGTTCCCCACATTCAGGAGTACCTGAGTTTATATAGTTTTTCCTATTGAGTGTATTGTGAGTGGAGATGGTTGGAGCTTCAGAGATAAGGCCCAGTGGGTAAGTAAGGTTTGTTCTGTGGCCAAGTGACTCATTACTACGTACCAGTCTTTTAGGTCATGAGGTTATCATTCTGTCAGAGGCCTGGTCGGTTGAGAGTGGTCATACTCATAAATGTCAGGGCCTTGTGTAACAGTGGAGCTTTTCCTTGGGAGAGACCCCTGGGGCTGGGTTGGGTTACTGTGGCTAGCTGCATCTAACTGTTGCCTGTTTGCAGACCTGCTTCGGATGTTCTTTGATGCTTTATACGATGAAGACGTGGTGAAGGAGGACACCTTCTACAGCTGGGAGAGTAGCAAGGACCCTGCTGAGCAGCAGGGCAAGGGTGTGGCCCTTAAGTCTGTCACAGCCTTCTTCAAGTGGCTTCGTGAGGCTGAGGAGGAGGAGTCCGACCACAACTGAGGGCGGGTGGGGCTGGGGACTTGGAGCCCTATGGACACGCGGATGGCCCAGCCAGCCGCCTGGACTGCAGGGGGGCGGCAGCAGAGGCGGCGGCAGTGGGAGCCTGTAGTGCGGTGTATCTGAGCTAATAAAGTGGCTGAAGAGGCAGGATGGCTTGGGGCTGCCTGGGGCCCCCTCCAGGATGCTGCCAGGTGCCCTCTCCTCCCCTTGGGACACAGAGATATATTATATATAAAGTCTTGAAATTTGGTGTGTCTTGGGGGGACACTACCACCTGCCCTTGGGGTCCTTTTTTTATTTTCTGAAAATCACTCTTGGGACGGCTGTCCTCGCTGCTGGGGGCCTATGCCCCAGCCCCCGCACCACCCCTGCTGCTGCCTGGGCAGGGGGAAGGGGGGCACGGTGCCTGTAATTATTAAACATGAATTCAATTAAGCTTGCTGCCTCTCTGCTTTATAGCCTGCCCCCTCTGGAGAAGGGGAATGATAGGTGGGCAGCCTCCTTTCCAGAGCTGGCACTGGGACACTACTCCCGGTAGCCTGGCACCCCTCCTACCTCTTCCTCTGTCCATGATTGCCGGGGTTGGAGAACCCTTTTACCGCAGGTTTCGGTCCTCGAGGTGGGCATGATAGGGTGCCTTCTTGCTTAGGAGGGAAATAGCTATGGTCGGCTAATGAGAACATTCTTGCCACTCTCTTACTTTCCCAGAATGTGAGTTGGGGCCTATGTCTGAAGGCCCTGGGTTTCAGCCTGGCCATAGCTGGAGAAGCTCTTCACAGCTTCAAGGTCTCAGCTGTAAAGTGAAGGAGCTTGGCGGCAACAAGGTTTTTTTACTGCCGTGCATTGTGACTGGGTTGTCCCGGTTCGGTCCGGTGGGGCCCCTCCCCCGCCTTCACGTGGTCCCGCGGTCCCCGGCCCTCCCCAGCCCCGGGAGGAGAAGGGCGTTGTGTGGTCTGGGCCCCTAGACCGCCCTGCGCGGCGGTGACGTCGGCTGCGTCCCGCCCGCGCTGGGCAGTGACGCGGTGGCCCCGCCCCCGCATTTACGTCACCCGCCCGGTTCCCTCTCCCGGGAGCGGCGGCGGATGCGCAGCTCCCACCCCCTCCCCTCTCACGGCCTTTCCCTTGCCCGGGAACGGCCGCGGCCCGACCCTCAGCGAGGCGATGGCCGGTGCTCCCAGCGCGGGCTAGCGTGCCTGGGTGCCTGGCCATGGGCTGTATCGGCTTTCGGAGCCCTGCGGGTCAGGGTAAGAGGCGGAGGCCGGGCGTTGGTCAGGGGGACGGGCCGCGGCCTTTTGGTGCGGGGGCGGAAGGTGGGTGGGGGCTTTGAGGAGGGGGCCGGTGTTGGGAGAGGGAGGAGCCTGCCCCGGAGGTGGGGGGCGGGCCAGGCAAGTGGAGGGGGCGGGAGTGATCCGGAGGGGGCTAAACTGACTCCGGTTCGCTCCCAGGGCCTGCCTGCTTCAGGGCTTTGCAGGACAGATTAGTGTCCCCGTCGCTTTCCGCCTGTGTTCCCGCCGCCGAAGGTGGAGGGGGCGCACAGCCTTGCGATGGGCTAGTCATTGTGATGCCCCCACCTTCTCAGCCCATGGCGTCTGGCCTTGCACGCCCACACACTCACCCCTCTGTGCGTGTGCCTCTTCTCTCTCGTCCTGGGAGTGGCCCTGTGCTGAGAACCTGTTTCTCTAGCTGTGTTCCTCTTCCCTTAAGGAGGTGGGAAGCAAATGCTGGCCAGCACTCTGCTACAGAGTTCATCAAAGCTGACTCCAGCCTTCAGGGTTAGCTGGTTGATGAAGGGGACCAGAGGCCCATTTGGGACACCTGTGAGCACCTGCTCACCTGTCACATCTTAAAACTGTTTCTCTTCCCCTACCCTCAACAAAAATCACCTTACTCCGTGGAGGGAAAGTGGACCCCAGAGAAAGAGGCCATCGGACTTCCTGCCCACACCTGCTGACCCCTGCTTGTACCTTGGTTCCAATTGAGTGCTGACGGATGCTAGGCCTGGCTTAGTCTTGTGCCTCAGGTCTGCCTGCTTAGTTCACTTCAGTGTCATGGATTTCTCCAGGCCTAAGGCCAGGCAGGGACTTGATTATGTTGAGGGCTGGGTTGGGAATGGATCCTGGACCTTCAGGGTAGGTGGTCAGTCACAAAGGCCTTAGTGTGGTTGGTATTTGAGGTTTTCCAGACTTTGGCTGAGATTTGTACTTCCCTTAAGTTCCCGTGAGGAATTCTGGGATTTGTAGTCCTGAAATAACCTTATGGCTTTTGAAGCTGAGAAGCAGCAGGCTGCTCTGGTCCCTCTGGCCCTGCCTCTGCTTAGGCTTGGAACAGGAAGTCATCTCCCCCTGCAGTCAGGGGGAGAGTTTGGCTGCCCTTAGGACAGGCCCTAAGGACCCTGGTTAGGTGCTGTCTGGGGACCAGGGATGGCCTGTAATCTTGTGTCTTCCTTCTGGTTGGTAGCATTTCTGGGGACCACCAGCTGGCTGAGGCTCAGGGACAGAGACGGCTGCTCCAGCTAAAGGTCAGTTTTGATGTGCACTGCCTGTTGGCACTGTCTAGGGCATGGGCCTAAGCTCCTTGAGCCCCAGAGAGCTTGTCTGGGCCTTTACACCCCCACCCCCTCAAAGCCATGAGGCAGGAGTGTTCTTATGTGACTAGGCACAGGTTCCAAGTGGGGAGGGGACTGGCTCAGCATCCGGAGCCAAAACAGGAATAGAACTGGGAGCAGAGCCTGGAGCAGTTCTGGGCTTTTGGTTCTCGGCATCGACACAGCCGGTATGCCTATGATTTCTGTGCTGGGCAAAATGTTTCTCTGGCAGCGTGAAGGGCCTGGAGGACGATGGACTTGTCAGACAAGTCGCAGAGGTGAGACCAGGGACCATAGATATGATCTGGGAGGTGATGGGAAGCTGAGGAGAAAGGTGTTGAGCTGGCAAGAGGAAAATTACTTTGGCTTGGATGTTGGGAACCAGGCTGAGGCCGGGAAAGGACCTGGGGCCAGAAAGGGCATCAGGAAAATGCTATAGGGGACAGGGTGAAATCAGAAAAAAAAATGGGTTTTTCAGAAAATAAGAGTAAAGAGGTGCACACAAGCTGAAGTTGGTGAAAAGAAAAAACTGAGGCAGCCAGGGGAATGAAGGAAGGCAGCAAGCCTGCCAAGGGTTGAAAGTGGTGGTGGGGAGGGGTCAGTGAGGGCGGTGTAGGAATTCTGTGTGCTTTACAATGGGAATGGGTAGGCTGAGAAAACAGAAGACTCAGAATTTATCAAAGTTTGGGTTTCATCCTTGGGGCTGTGATGGCAAAATATATCCGGAGGACGAAGATTGCCAAAATGGCCCCAGGAGCCTGAGGGTCACCAGGTGGTCATTGACAGGTAGGGGAAGGAATGAGGAGCAATCACATGGCAATCCTGGATGAAACTGGGGATCCTGGCAGACTGGAGGCCCAGCTAAACAGCATTTCCCCCCACCCCTCAGTGGCCTCGGACCCTGCGTGGGCTGTGGAGTGGATTGAACTTCCTCGGGGCCTCTCTCTGACCTCGTTGGGATCTACCCGGACCCTCCGAGGCTGGAGCCGGTCCTCCCGCCCTTCCTCGGTGGACAGCCAGGACTTGCCAGAGGTGCTGGGTCCCTGGTGTTGGGGAGGGGTAAGGAAAGGGGATCGCATTCATATAAAAGGGATCTGACTGCATGCCCCCACCTTCACTTCACCAGCCTGTTTCTGACTCCCTTTTCCTGCAAGCGGAGGCGCTATCCGGCCGGCGGGCCGCAAGACCGCCCCCGCTCCGGTCTGTTCCGCTGGGCCCTGTGCCAGTGGGTGGCGCGCCGGCTTGCGCCTCAGGCGCTGACGTCAGCGCATCCCGGGCCGTATCCCGGGAGACCCTGTTGCATGGTGATAGGTTGCCAGGGAGACATACACCTTTTTCGCTGGGTTTAGGCCGCAGCTGCGCGAAGCACCAGGCACTGATGGCTGCGGCTGGGGGGGTGGGGGTGGGGGGGT